>JAOEHY010046063.1:6655-20145 GCA_025447955.1 Psilopsiagon aurifrons
AAGCGGGTGGAATATTTTGGGTTTGTTCTTTTTTTTTGTACCTTGATGTGATTCTTAAATGGCTTTTGGTTTTTAGAATCAGCAGGAAGCCTGAATGTTTAAGTTTTTTGTATTTTTTTCCATTTTTATTTGTTTTGCTTCCTCAAACTGTGGAAGCCCTGAGACCTCTGCTGTTTATACGTAGAATAATTGTAGGAAATGATGTTAATGAGCAGGGGAAAGTCATGTTCCCAAGGCAAAGCTATAAATAATTGTGATTACCTTTGATGATACTGCATTACTACATTTACTTTGTAATGGTTAAGATTACAGACCTGTTTTGTTACAACAGTCGGGCAAAATATTTCCCATCTCCTGTAACCCTCTGATCAGGAGTATGTAAATTTTTTATATTGGAAAGGAAGTCAGCAGAGGTAAGCTGTGCAGAGGAATAGAACATTTGCTACCAGTAATAACTGGCAGGAAGTTAATACCTTGCTTGGTGAAAGGAGGCATAGCAAAATTTCTAAGGGTGCACTCGCGCCATCATCCAGATCATTAATGATGTTCAGCAGAATTAGACCCAGTATTTACCTCTTTTACCACTGCTAGTTACTTTCCGCCAACTGGCCTATATGGAAGCCTTTGTTTTAAGCGTTAAGATGCTTGTCTTAACTTGTAATATCAATGACCTTTTGAATGCGCCCTGGTATTAAATAGACTAAAATTCAAAATAATTAAAATTGAAACCCTCATCTTTGAATTTGCTATTTCATCAGCTCCTTGCAAATAATGCTGATGATGAGGTCTCGTCAGTCCCTGGTGTACTACAAGGACTGATTGTCAGTGCACACTTCCTGAATTTTCTGTAGGTTTTGATCAGTCCTGTATTCAAATTGACGGTGCAAATTAATGAAATTACAACCGCATCTCTCACCAGCTTTTTTAGAATTGCCTAGAGCTTTAGTATTTATGCTGTGATTCCATAAGTGGCATGCTTTTGGTAGTAGGGAAGTTCAGTATTTTTGAGGGAGGCTACATTACAGTGACGATGCAGTGGATTCAGGTTTTGAGGCAAATAACATAGGCAATGTGGCAGTGATTTCAAGTTCTGACATCTGACTTTTTAGGAACCTACCTGTACCCAGGTGGCAACATGTGTAGTACTTTTCTGTGCAGAAATGAGAAGCTTGTGTCACAAATTGCATTTGAAATTTTGTTCATCTGCCCATTATTAAATTGATTTTAAAAGCTATATTAAATTTACTTTTATCAGTTTCTGTGCATTTTGTTTGAAACTGAAATAAATGTACAGTAAAAATAAATCTGTAGAGTTGTTCTTCTATGAGCTTCTGGGAATTCGTGTTATAAGTTTCTCCTGCCTGCCTGCCTGCCTTCCTTCTTTCCTTCTTTCTCCTTTTTTCTCTTTCTTCCCTTCTCTTTCCTCGTGTACATGTCAGTTATCTCGCTGTGGCGGTCCTGTTACATCTGCTGCTCGATCATTAATCAGTATGCTGTCATCTCATGTTTCTTCCGCATTTCCTACTTCAGGTACTCCACCCAAATTTTCAAAATACATTCTTCTTCCTCTTACGACCAAAAAAATGCAGTTTTCCTTCCATCTTTATGTTTAATTTTGTGGTAGAAAATCTATTGCAGATTTTAAGTAATAGCAACAAAAAGGGGGAAGAGAGGTTCAATTTGTTTCCTAATTGAATTTACAGAAAACTAATAGGTCAATTTATTCCCCTCAATTTCTGTATATAATTCTCTATAATGTATTAGCCATATAAAATTTCTTTTGTATTTCTGTAGGCTAACTGCAAATCTTACTGAGATGTCTAGGACAATTAGTAAATTATTGCTCGCCCTCATTTTACCATCTTGAATGGTTTTGATTCATTTGTGACAGTTACAAAACAGACTTCTTTTAGAATACTAAAATATTTTAACCTGCCGGTAATTATAAGTTGATAAACTTATATTGAAAGTAGAGAGATACTCATTTTTGCTCAGATTAGAAAATTATGAATGAATGTATTATTATTATGTACCTTTGTCAAAGCAGTTTCCATTGTTAAGACTGCTTTGCTGGCATATTGTACTTGTGCCATCCATTGAAATATTTCCCTTTCTAAATAAGAATCACCTACAGTGTAATAATCGCTTTAAATTGTGATTCTTTCTTCTTTCTGTCTTTATTATTAATTTTCCTTAAGACTTTCTCTTAAAAACTCCAGAGATTGGGTTTTGGGGTTTTTTTCATATTCTAGCCACAAAGCTTAGGACTACAACATAACCCTCTTGTCTAGCAATATTTGGTTCTATTGCTTCTCTGCTCTCTTTTCCTCCAACTCCAGTTGCAGTGTTTTCATCATGTCTCATGCTCTTTTTTTTATTATTAGTCTTCAATTAATTATTTTTTAGACTTAATACAACACATACTAATATTAGTATTGGGAAATGTCTGTTTAATAAAACAAGAAATTTATTTTCTAGAAAACTGTATCATTAGGAAGCTACTTTGCTTTAGCCATTTCCTTCAAATTCAGCATGCAAGGTTTTCTAACACTGATGTATGATGAACAAGTGAATATGATCTTTGATGATATCTGGTCTCCCTCTTCAGATGTTGCCAACTTTATAAACAAGTTAAACCAATATTTAATGTCTCTGTACAGAGAAATGATATTTTGATGTTTTACAGTAAAATAGAATAAGAAAGATATTAATTCAAAACTAAATTCAGAATTAACTAAATTGAGGCGTCCTCCATATGTAAAAGTGCAAGGACTGTTACAGTAGCAACTGTTGTGTCATAGGACAGGTTGAATAACTCCATGATATTATCACCAAAAATACACTTGTTAGAATAACAGTAGGCTTTATTGTTGAGTTTCATTTTAATTGTTTCTATAAAAGATAAAGTACTTGTGAAAATTTTTGCTTAAAAATTGTTTGCCTTACTATGAATAGTACAGTCTACTTGTATGACCGATTTTGGAAATTAAAAACATCTTGAGGTTGTGAATTACATCCACTGCAACCTTCTTAGGCACAAAATGAAAACTTAAGACTGGTCCGTCTTGGATAATTGTCCAGTTTGGATAATCACATTTTAGACACTCATTTATAATTTAGTTACTATCAAATACATTTTTAAGGAATAATAAAAATCTCATGCATATCATAAATGTATCCATATTTGTGCTTCTTATTTTCTGTAATGTTTCAAGACTGTAGGAGTGGTTCCGTGGAATCAGCAGTGGTGCTATTCCTGTGTGCGTCATGTCACTGGGGACTTCTGGAAAGTGTTTTCCACTTTCCAGTTGCCCTGATATTGTAGCATTTCCTTAAACTTACTTATCATCCAGTCCGATGACTATCCAGGCGCTTAGTTTTCATGAAGACTAGCTCTAGGATTGCTTGTAAATTTTTTTTTGGAGTTCATTCTCATGGTGTAGCCATTGCATTCTGAGAAGTGAAAAGGCTGGGTAGGCTATTGTGCAGTTGTACAGATCTAATATTTAAAGGGGTTTCTTACAGCTATAAAATGTCTGCTGTGTAAATCTTTTGATTTTGAAAATTTGAATTTTAGAAAGAAAACCAACTACCTGTAGAATTTTGAGTATTGCTATAAAATTGCCGGAAGTAATAATGTACTCTGTTACGTTATTCACATTTGACAAACATGAGGTAAGCTTTCCTGCCAAATGAAATAAATCAACACGCAAAAGATATTAATGGATGGTAATGAAGTACAAGGGGAAAGAAAGCCCCAAACATTAGGCACTCCTATGTCTCTCATTTTCCTCAGCACGTTACATATAATCAGCAGTTCACAGGAAAAATGGATTATAAAAATCTACAAAGATATCAATGCAAAGAAGGCTACTATAGTCTAAAATGACTGTGAAGCAGTTAAAATAATTGTTCAGAAAAATACAGCCAATAACTATTAAGTTCTAAAAGAGTCAAGAAAATGCAGGAAAAAAAAACGTTAGATGCTGCTGATAGGAATGTTTTTGCCCTAGAAGCAGGCATTGTAAGGAAAACCTCAGAAATAGGAAAAGGTGGGAAAAAATAAATAATGTATTGATTTATAGCTTTATCTCCAGCATCGTAGTCTACCACTTTGATTCTCTTCAGGAGCTGCGTATTGTCTACTATGCCTGTCTTTATCTCTTTTAAAAGAGCTGGTACATAAACTTTGTCTTTCTAGGAAAATGTAGGACGCATAGTAACGTACCTCAATAAAAAGCAAAGAAGATAAAAGGTTTATAATGTGTCAGTGGATCTGTATAGTCTCCTGAGCCACCTCTCGGCTGCAAAAAGTAAGTTTACAATTGCTCAGTTTTCCTCCATTATTGCTGCTGTAGATGACAAGTTCAGTATGATGTGTGACAGCAACCTTGGGCTTTTCGTAGTAAAAGTGTACTTAGAGCAGGCAGGTGAGAAGGCTCCAAGATGCAAGAGTGATCTTGTTGCTCCTCAGAGCAGGAATCTGGGTCAATATAACTTTCTGCCATGCAGGTTGGTTGATCTTGTTTTTATACAAAATACTGCATCGCGTAAAGATGCAAAACATTCTTTAAACAGAAAGCTTGAGGTTTGTTTTTTTCTTCTCTTACCTCTGAACTCATTTACAGTTTCTTCTTCAGAGTTATCCATCTGAAACAGTTTCTCGTTAAATAAAAATTGAGATTCATACTTAACACATTTCTTAGGGTTACTCAACTCTAAGAAATAAACTTATTTGCACCAAACATTGAGTATTGGGAGACCAGAAGTACAACTGTGAGAAGTGATAATGTTATAGCATTTGTATTTCACTTCTGTATCTCCAAAGGGACTTCCAAATATGAACTTTGAGTGATCTGTGTCAGGGTCAAGAAGTAAACCAGGAAGTTTTACTCTGAAACATTAACATGTGTTAAGTATGGGAAGCATTCTGTTCGAAGTCCCAAAGTCGGTACTGCTGCTCCTCTGCAAAAATAAATAATGTATCTGACTTATGCCAAATATTTGCACCGATTTGTCGATCAGTGAGAGCCAATGAATCAGCATTGCGACGTGTGACTATTAGTCCTGTCATTATCTCAATTCCTTGAAGCCCCACGTTGGGCACCAAAAAGAATTGTTGTGGTTTAAGCCCAGCTGTAACTCAGAAAAAACACGGTCTCTGGAGTCTCTCCTTCCTTTCCTCCCCACCCACTCCCGGAGGGATGGGGAGGAGAATCAAAAGAATGTAACTGCCGCAGGTTGAGATAAGAACAAAGCAGTAACTAAAGTATAGCACAAAACCACTACCACCACCACCAATAACAACGACAAGGGAAATACAAGGGAAGAGAATACAACTGCTCACCACCACCAATGACTGAGCTGTGAACTAAATCTTCTGGGTTCCTGCCTCCGGTTTTTACATCCCAGGCATGACGTGCTGTGGTATGGAATACCTCTTTGGTCAGTTTGGGTCAGGTGCCCTGTCTCTGCTTCCTCCCAGCTTCCCCTCTCCCTGGCAGAGCATGAGACTCAGAGAGTCCTCGGTCAGACAAAACATTTGCAGTAACTAAAACCATCAATGTTATCAGCACTGTTCCCAGGCTGAAAGTCAAAACCACAGCACTGCAGCAGCTACTAAGAAGGAGAAAAACGACTGCTACTGCTGAACCCAGGACAGTGGTAATGAACTGTGATACAAAAAATGTGAATATATTTTTCTGTACAGCAGTTTCTTAAAAAGTTTATTCTTTTTATGTTTGTACATTGCAGGATAGCTGACACTTGTTCAAAAAATGTAACCACAGGAAAATAAATAGCATGAAGGTTTGTGGGGTGGGACTGAGGATTAAGTTAACTGCAAGCAGTGGTTTCCTTACCAGGCTGTGCAGTCTATGCCGGTGAAGCAATATATGCTTTGCCTGCTTGAACCACTCTGCAGTTCTGAATAGAATGCTGTAGTTTTCTGTCATCTACTGTGACTCATGCCACAGTTGAGCAAAGCACTTAGAGAAAATTAGGAACATAACAGTTACCAAGTACATTTTTTGAGGGTGGGAATTAAACTAGAAATGCACAGATGTTTGGAATTTTTAATTTGGAACACTGCAGTCACAGTGTGTTTAACCTTACAGCATTTAAAAAAACACAACTCCTCCCAGTACCTGAGAAGCATATTTTGTATTTGAATGTAGTTATGTTATTTTGGAGAAATCTGTACATTTATGCACAGATCCTTTGCTTACCAACTTACCAACCAGTTTTTAGTTCAACCATGTTACAGTGTGTTAAAGCAATTTAGATACTTAAGCCTTAATATACTTTTATATTTTCTTCCTTTCTTCTGCTTTTATTACTGGAAGTTTGCCCACTGGTTGTTGTGATCTTCCTTAGTTCACAGGAATATGTTCTTCACAATGCTATAAGGCATTTTAAATGGTAGCACTTGCTATTATGATAATGAGAGTGAGCAGTGCAATGCAGACTATTTCTGGAATGTGAGTGCATTTTCCTCTTAGAGGTGGAGGAACTAAAGGTTCCATGGGAAAAGTGCACTTTTATCTAGAAGGTAGCTTTTGTGCTTGTGTTCAGCCACTGAATACAATGATTTGGGACTTGCTTTGTTACTTTTCTAGTGCTTTTTGCAAAATTTTTAAGTCCATCATCTGAAAATTACGAAGTGCCTTGGAGGGAGTAATTGCATGTCACTAATGCTTTGAGGTGAGGAATATTACTTATTTTACAGTTCAGAAGAACTGAGCAATATCCAAAACTACAGATAGCAGCAGAACACCTGATGCTAGTGAAAAATCCATACTTGATCTAACTTTGATTTTCTCAGTTTCCTAGTCCTTTTCATCTGTAAGGATGAAGTTGCATTATGTGAGGTACTGAGAGAAATTACTAGCATTGTAGTTAGTCTTTCTCCATTATTTTCATAATGTGGTAGCTAAGATAATATGTAGAAATAAGTAAAAGTGTAAAAAGGGAAGACAACCCAGAATGCATGGAAGGATGTTCTCTGACCCTCTAATATTTTTCCAGTCTGTTACTAGCCAAGTGCTGTTTGCTGTATTCCCAACATAGAGCAGCATATACGTATCAAGAAAGTTCTGAAATAGGTGTGTTTTGATTTGAGCAGCACTGGAAATTGCCTCAGGTGTTGAAAGGATAGTGTCTTACAGTCCACAAAAAACAACAGTTTCACTTGTAGACTTGCCCCTTCTTTATTGACCAGGTAATGGACTATTTTCATTGAATTAAATATATAAAAGAGATAAACTGTTCCTAACTGTTCAGTAACTAATCACTGGCTTCTATTACCTAGGAGTTTTGTAATTGCATAATCCAGGGAGGGGATATACAATGGCTAATTGGTTTAGTGAAGCAGTCTGTCCTGCTGGTTTAGTAATGAGGAGTTTACTTGTTTTGATTCTCTTTAATTGATGGAATTCCATTGAAACACAAGGTATTAGTTGCTGTGTAGTTCTTTTGGGATGGTGGGAGGGGGGGAATAAGAGTATCCTTAGTGACAAGCTTATGAGGTTTCTGTCTTTACTAACAGACATAAATCCAGGTGGTAACAGCTTTTAGCCTCTACTTCCTCTTTTAACTGGCTATTGGAGTTTTAGCAAAAGTCTCAGCGTATTCTATCCATATTAGTGATTCCTAATCAATGTCCTGTTTGTGTTTATAGGGACTGCACACCAGTGCTTAAAAATGAAATTTCATAGAATCATAGAATCATAGAATGGTTTGGGTTTGAAAGGACCTTAAGATCATCTAGTTCCAGCCACCTGCCATGGGCAGGGACACCTTCCACTAGACAAGGTTGCTACAAGCCGTGTCCAACCTGACTCTGACCACTGCCAGGGATGGGGCAGCCACAGTTTCTGTGAGCAGCCTGTGCAAGGGCCTCACCACCTCCACAGGGAAGAACTTCTATCTAATGTCTAGTCTCAGTTTCCTCTGTCATTCCCACTTGTTCTGTCCCAACAGGCCCTTGTCAAAAGCCTGTCTCCAGATTTCTTGTAGGTTCCTTTAGGTATTGGAAGGCTGAAATTTCCAATTTATGTATTAATTTTTATTCCTGAGTAGTTGGAAGGAAGGCATTTGTTTCTGATAGCAGTAGGAATTTACATAATCTTGGTATTAAATAGAGTCAGCTTTTCATTTACAGCGGCGTACTTGTAATGTAGCAGCCTAGTGTAAGTTGTGCCTCATTTTTTAAGTTTCAGCTTTCAAAAATGTGAAATAGGGATTTTTTTTTTTTCTCATTTTCTGTGTTTAAGATACATACTGATTTCATGGAATTACTGCAGCATGTAGCAAATGCTGTATGAGAACAAAAACTAGTGCCCCAAGCAGAAAGCACCTAATTCCATGCAATTGTATAGGTACTTCTTCAGGATGTTGGTTTTAGGAACATTTAGGAAAAAGAAAAGAAAACAAATGAGAGTGTACTTGGTTTTCAGAGAAAAAAAGTAGAGCATAGTTATCCTGCGGGTTTTTATTTTTTTTAAAAGGCTGTTTGGAAAGTGTCATGATTTACTGTAAGTATTTAACACTGAAATTATCTGCATTATTGACACCTCATAGCTGTTTTCAGTCATCAGCCCATCATTTTTACATTGTCTTGTTTTCCCTCACTCATGTCATCTGTCATACATACCTGAATTTTACTCTTTTGTGTATATTTCATGTGGAAGGTTAAGATGCAGTGGCTTTTTTATAAGCCACTTAACACTGTTATACAGTATCCTGGAAACTGGAAGGATCTTAAATCTGTTAGTTATTAATTTAAAGCAATGGAAGTAATATTTTTAAACGCCTTTTTTTCAGATACTGGCTATAAATTCTGTAATAAATCACAGGGATCAAAATGCATTTCTTTTGTAGTTCTCTCCTGTATTTAGACTGAAAAATATTAACATCCTTCTAAATAAGGCATCACACGAGGAAAAATGGTGAAAAATTTGTTTGAAGAACCTTAACCAAACCCTCAGAATAAAAATAAATAAATAAAAATTTGGAAGCTTGGTGTAGCTGTAGCCTTCAGTGTAACAGTGTTTTCAGAAATACTTTTAAGCATGCAAATATACATGAGGAAATCTGGAAAATCCAGCAACAAATCACTGAGGATATCAAACATGTAAAATAGCAGCAAAAATGCTGACAAGATACTCTGGCTTTGAGGACATTTATTAGCCTGGGGAATGAAATAATAAATGTTAGTCAAATAGACATTTTGAGTAAATTACAAGTAAGAGAACAGAGAAAAAAAGAACCTGAAAAATTCATCTACGGTGTATGTAAGTGACTAGTGATGGAGCACTTAGAATGAAATTGTGCTCATACTGTTTCATTCCACTGAACAGCAAGTTATTAAAAGTGCTAAGTAGCTTTTGTTGGGATTTAGCAGGATTTTAAGTATCACTGGATCTTCTAAACTTGGTGGTTTCTATGTTATCCAAGAACTAATTCCTCACAAGAACTGTGAAAACTACCTGAGAGGAGGGTTATACAAGTCCTTTTAAAATACTGTCACTGAAGAGAAACAGAAATTCACGTCTGAAATATTTTCAGTGAGAGAAAGAGCCTACCTTACACATGAGAGGAAAAAAGCAAATTTGCTGAAGTCAGAAGTAAATGTACTAAGTTCCTAAATGGCTTTATTAACACAGGTGGTGTACTAAAAGTAGTACATGGTATTGAAACTTCAAAAATGCAAGAATATTAGCTAAAGGGAGAAAAAGATGTTAATAGTGTGAGGCTCATATCCAGCAGTAGTACATTATTTTGCCCTTTGGAGCTTTACTAGTAAGTTAAGTTTTAGCATAATGCATCCTTTTTTGTATTACGTTAATAGCTCGATGCTCGCTATTTTGTAAATTTTACTGAAATCCTGTGGGAGAGGGCAATGAAAAGGCTTCTCTATTTGATACAAATTGAGACAAAAAGAAAGAAGCAATAAGCATGGAAAAATTGATAGTGGACTTGACAGTTGTGTCCACCCCGGCAAGCTGTGGGCCATTAGCTAACTGCTAGGCCATGGTTCCTCCCTTGGCACTTGTGTGCAGTGTGGCAGCTTGAGTAGTGTAATTGTGTGACCCATTGACAGCTAATTGACAGCTAGAAAACCACTGTTTCATGAAGCAAAGTCTTTGTGTATCTGTGGTCTTTCAGAAGACCTACTGTTAATTTACATATAACCTGAACATAGTGTCAAAATCTCCACCAATTTTCTGAAATCCTAGTCCTATTTTCATGCAAGTAGTTTTGTAAATTTTCAGCAGTGATGAAAAACACTTCCTCTAGATGACTGAAAGCAAAAGAAGAATGTCACGAACAAAACAGACAAAAATTGTGTGAACTGAGTGTATTCTTTGTAAAGCATCACATTGTGTACTATTTACAGTATGTTTTCCCTAATAATCAAACTTACATATGAGGAATAAACCTAAGGCAGTTCAGAATATAGCTTTACCTTAATCTGACTGACAACATGTTTAAATGCTAGGTCAGGCTCAGGTAGGAAGATACCCATGGTTTTAATTAACTCTGTTTTGGGGTTTTTTTGAGATGTGACCTCATTGCTTTTTCCACTCCTTATGTGCATCTGTCACAAAATCTAGACTATACTAAGACAGTAAAAAACCATATTGACTGAAGTATGATTGGAACCAAAGCCAAAAATTCTTGAAGTTTCATTGTATTACTTTGTACAGATTGAATAGAAGGACGAATGATTTGGGTTTGTTTCTTCTCCTTTCACCAACAAACTATACCACATGGGAACATCTAACTGTGTAATACAGTGCACATTGAACTGTTTTATACATTAGTGCATATCTTCAGCTGGAGCCTGTGACTTCAGTCTTGTTTTTAAGTGGTCCATCTTTTCTAACTGCAAGAATGACTGCATTTAAATTGCTTTAGCATCAAGCTCAAGAGCCATAAATGTTCTTAGTGGCAGAAAAGTCGTGTGAGTCACATACGTTAAAATTCTTAAATCAAGTTACAGTATTTACACGTAAACACAGGCTCTGTCTACATACCAAATAGCATAGTGCAGTATCAGTATGGGTCAGTTGATCAAAGTAGATGTGCATATACCAGCTTTGATATCCTTAAATATGGCTCAAGACTTACTTTAGATAAAATACAGTTCAGTCCTTTGTCATGAATGTCCCCACCATGCATAGCATTTGAAGCTGTCATTGCTTCAGACCTTTTTTCTGCATAAGCTGCAGGAAAAAAATCTGGCCGCAGTGGGCAGGTTTTTACATTAGTTGATTCCAAGAGTTATCTAGTTTGTATGCACCAAAATCATTCTTCAAAACCAGTGAACGTGCATTACATGCCCAGGGAATTTACTTCAGAACTACGCTATAGCACTGATGCAAAACATTAAAGCTAATGTAGTTATTCTATAATATTCACGTAAGACAAGCCATTTGTGAAAATATTAGCTGTTTAAGCTGAAAACATTGTGAATTTAGTTTAACAATACTTTGCCCATGATACTACTAATGTTACAGCTTTAATTCTGCTGCTTAACTGTTGTTTGCATTCAGAAAATTTTGTGTATTTTATTAGATTAAGATGGAAATACATTATAAACAATGAAATGTAATATACATATAGTATGTTAATAATATATTGTTAGCATGTATTATATTTCCAAATATATGCTGTAGAGAAGCCACAGTAGGTCTTTTATTACATATTACTATGGGCTATCTAAAAAAAAACCCAACAATTTATTTGAGGTGGAGGGAGGGAAAGAAACGCTCTTGATTTTCTGAGCTTCTCATCCATGATTAAGCCAAATTTCCTTCTCCTGTAAGACTAGGTAGCTTTTTGGTTTTGATGGAAACTAATGCTACGATAAAGTGGGTAGAGAGAAGGTAGAGCCAGTTCTCTGATTTCTCAGTGTCTTTTGTAATTATGAGAACATGTTTCAAGGTACTTCTCCAAATCTGCATAAAATCTGGTTTGTTAATCTGCAGGTTTATTTTTGTGACCTCAGAGGGCAGTTGTGAGTTGACGGAGGCTGGTTGCCACAGACCCACCCAGACACTCTCTCAGTCCTTCTCCTTAACAGGACAGGGGACAAAGTGAAGACAAAATAGCTTGTGGATCCCCCCAGTTCTCACCAGCCATGGTGTTTGTGACATTATTTCTCACACTTTTTTTTCCCTCCGTCATTCCTCTTTTCCACAGCTGCTGTGTAGGTCTTTTACCCTTTCTGAAATGTTTTGTGAGAGGCACCACCATCTTGTCTGAGGTGTTCAGCCATTTAAAATGTTTTCAGATAGTTTCAAATGTGTAAAAATACGGGTGTTTATTTTTTGTTCTGATTTAGAGACCTGGCTGCGAGGAACTGCTTGGTAGGTGAAAGCAACATTTTGAAAATAAGTGATTTTGGAATGTCCCGGCAAGAGGATGATGGTGTGTACTCATCATCAGGCCTAAAGCAGATTCCTATCAAGTGGACTGCTCCAGAAGCTCTCAATTATGGTAAGAACGGACTTGTGTCTTCTTGCAAAAAAAATCCGAACAAACCAATCAAAAGTAGTATAAGAAGCACCAGGACTACACCGTGGGCAATATTTGAGTGTGTCTATATATATGTGCATTCCTAGTAATGTATATATAATATATATAAATTATCTATATAAATAATATATATTTTCCTAGTACCCAGTTCAAATCAATAATATTTAAAATTATTTTAATATTTCAATCTTTTTTAAGTTATGTATAAAATACTCGTTTGCCTTCAAAAAGAATAAGACAACAAGATCAGAATTGCTGTTATGCAGCAATAAAATAATATTTTAGGTTATGTTAATGACGCATTCTAGTAGACTACCTAGTTAGTCATCTAAATCATGATTGTTGCCAAAATGTATGGCAAGTTCTATTTATGGCAGTGATTGTTCCAGCACCACTTTGAAAATGGTAGGAAGTTTTAACACACTAGAGCACTCTTGTTGGAAGAAACATTGCATTAGAGAAAAGTTTAGTCACTGACTTACAACTTTTTTTTTTTAATTGCAGTTTTTTTAACTGATGCTGCTATATTTTACTTTTTAGCTTATATGAAAGTAGTAAATGATGTTCTAAGTAAAGTGAGCTCCAGAGAAGCAGTGTATTGAATGAGCAATGCCATGTTTTATATGTAGTTCTATCAACCTGTTTTTCACATGAGTACTTAGAAAAAAATTGTTTCAGATTCTTCATTTGAAGTGTCCGTAAATACCTCTGCTGTCTCAAAGCTTTTTCTAAAAATTATGCATTGGAAATTGCAAGTTGCGACATAATTGAAAACAAAATGCTTCTTCTCATTAGTGCTTTTGCAGGAGTTAATGTCACAACACAATAAAGCAGAACTTCCCTTTGGAAAGTTAATAATAAATTACTAACAGTCCCTCCCCAGCATCCCTATAGGCCCCCTTCAGATATTGGAAGGCTGCTATGAGGTCTCCATGCAGCCTTCTCTT
>JAOEHY010046070.1:0-29450 GCA_025447955.1 Psilopsiagon aurifrons
TCCAGTGCCTCACCACCCTTACAGGAAAGAATTTCTTCCTCATATCCAATCTAAACTTCCTCTGTTTAAGTTTGAACACATTACCCCTTGTCCTACGTTTTAGAGAAAACTTTAAAATTCCAACCTTACATTAATTGTACCAGGTGTAGCACTAAGTATATTCTCTTTGTTGGTGCATTTATCTAAAACACATTTAAAACTCTGTAAATCAAACACGCAAAACATGAAATCCTGTTTACTAGAGGGCCAGCCCTTCAAAAAGTCAACTCTATTTACTCACATACAGTAACCTGCACATGAAACTCCTGCATTTCTGGATAGAGAGATGACCATGCACACAAGTTACATTTACTTCTTTAGCTTGTGTTCACAGAAATAGTCACTGTGCATATATATGTGAGCATATATATTTAAAAGCTGTTGGAGTCAGAACAAAAAACCTGGTTTTCTGTTTGACTCCTTTACAAGGATTACTTATGTTAATCTGCACATGCATTGCCATAATATGCCAAAGAGGGAAAAAAATTGCAAACTGTAACTTCTGAGTGAGGTTAAATATTTTGCTCAAAAAGCAATTTCTCCATTTTACGATCATCAGCCTATAAAGTGAAATTTATTCCTGCCAGTCTGCTTCTTTTATCTACTTGTACTGCCATCTGATTTGTTTCCATTATGAAAATAACAAGGTCATCCAAGCTGAGCAACTGTTGTACTTATAATTAACTCTCCACAATCAGCAGACACAAAACATGAAGATTTATGGTTAGATTTTTTCAAGGTGGAAATTTATGAACTAGTTCTTAATGGAGCTGTCCTAAATTTGTCAGCAAAGCCAGCAAAGGAAAAATAAAAGACAACAAAAAACTCCTTTGTTTTCTTTTAAAGACAGAATATAATATTTTGAATCAACTACTTCTTTACTTGCATTTGCTTCACCTGCTTTTATTAATATTTGTCATTCCTTTACTCAAAAGAGAGTACTGAATGGAATCCATGTGTCCTCTTGCTTATTGGAAAAATAAAAGACTGCTTCTACTGCTGACGTATGCTATTTCATTACTGCCACAAGCTTGCATTATAGTGCCATGGATTATTTTGCCCAGTAGAGAAATGTGGCTTCCTCTGAGGTAAAAGCTGACAGTTGTTTGACAATGAAAAGTGACCAGTTTGGGGCAGAAAATGAAGAATATGACACCTCACTGAAACTGCAAAGGAAACTAAGGTAGACTATATTTGTCTCAGCTACAATGACAGCCTAACTTAGACCTCAAATACAGACTGTATCAGGGGGCTGAAGAGCATAAGAAGCAGAAAGGGGAAATTGTAACCCCATAAAGTATTCTGCCTTGGCTTCTGCAGAGAATGGATAGGAAAAACAGATGTTGCAATGGCAGCACAGTGACTTGCACTGAGACTTGCATGAGAGCAGGCAATGGGAAGAGTGACAAACCCCAGGAATAACAAACACCTTCCTGAGCTGGTGACATCTCTGATTGAAATGAACTTTTGACACAGAGAAAACACTTTCCATTTCATCAGCTGCTACAAGGGTCCCTCTAGGGAGACCTTGCCCTCAAATGCCACTTCCTGTTGCCTGTCACCTACCATTAAAAAGCATCCCTCTCCTCAGCACACCACTCCTCCTTCTTAATAGCAATGTAAATAAATTGTCTCTACACATTTGGAGCCTCACCTTCTACCATGGAGAGACACATCTGCCCAAGGACAGACTATATCTGCCCTGTGAGGCCTTGCTTTCATACATAACAAAACATTTGCTGACATTAGTTGAGTGAAACCGGTGGTAGCTGAGTCCATCCCATCCCAAGGTGGAGGTGTGACAGAGGAGAGATGACACTGCCAGGGCCCATCCAGACCATAGGTTAAAGACACAAATGAGGGAGCACATAGAGGTGATGTGTTCTGCAATGACATTACCCACTGCCATGTCCCCTTTCCCTTGAATGCTCCATGGACCTTTTGCCACAGCAAATTACTAAAATGAAGCAAACTCATGCTTTTAGTTGCTGAAATTCACATCAAAGCAATAGTAATAGCATCATGTGTGACATTAGACGTGATAAATGATGATGTTAGCTATAAAAATTCCTAATGCAAAGAGACAAGTTCAAACTGTGCTCAGAGAAAAGGATTCTTGTCCTACTTCCTACTGAAACATAGATATCAAAAGAAATCCTGATATCTGGGTGTTTTTTCAAAAGCACACAAACTTTGGCTGTCATTGCAAGTTTGTTAACTAATGGAATTTTGCAAAGTTCATAGGCCCATACGTACATTTGGAGATCCCAACATACCTAAGTATATATTACATATATATAAAAACAAGTGTTTCTTTCAGTCACTTGCCTGAGGTTGAAAAGCCTGTAGTAGATGCAGACTTCCCAGAGCATTTTAACTAAAAGGCCACCTTTCTTTTCAGTGTAACAGAGCTCACCACGACATCAATCACAGAAAAGAGGGCTGACAAGGGCCTTGAGAGCCCATCTTCCATCCGTACCCCAGCACAGAGTATTTATTACTGGTGGTTGAGCCCAGATGTGTAATGATAACTGTTTCAGCTTGTCACTCATAATCACCTGCTTTTTCTGCCTTCCTCCTGATGCTAAGGACAATT
Organism: Psilopsiagon aurifrons; assembly: GCA_025447955.1. NCBI lineage: Eukaryota > Metazoa > Chordata > Aves > Psittaciformes > Psittacidae > Psilopsiagon > Psilopsiagon aurifrons. The sequence goes on from JAOEHY010046070.1 coordinate 2,636, forward strand.
TAGATAGCTCCCTAGAGGCTTCCACAAATGTACAGCTTCCTCGTAGAGCTAAACTAAAAGGAAAAAACAAAACCATGTTTTCCCTAGCTACCACTGTGGCTAAAAGCCAGGCTCAGACCTCTGCAGCTTTTTTTGGTCACCCTCATTCATGCATCCAGTGCTGTCGCATCGCCCCTTCTAATCCAGGATTTAGATGAGCTTGTTTACTATAATCCTGTTTCCTGTGTGATTTATCCCCAGAACCCACCATGCAAAGAGGCAAGCTACACACACACACACACACACACACACACGCACACACGTGCGTGTGCTGCCATTGGGGATGAGCTCTTGCTTTAAGCACTTGCTTTTCTCTCATTAGTAGAAACTAACAATAAGTGCGAGAATTGCAGACGTCAGAGGTAATTAGGAGGAAATTATTTCATGTTACCCAACAAAATGAGGTTTGTGAATAAAGCCTAATCCTGCTGTCTGCCCATTCTTTTATCCCTAAATGACCCTGAGATGGGGAGGGCACACAAAATGCTCTCCACCACAGGGCTGGATGGGGAACAGCCATGAGGACATTTAGCCATGCTCCTGCTCAACAGGGGCAATCTTGCAGCCATCCTCTGGCTGAATAAACCCTCCCCACAACAGGATGGCAATGGTGTTTAAATAATTAACCATTTCAAAAAGCTGAATCTCCTCATAGCATAATGCTTTAGTAAATAAACACAATCACTTCAGACTGTTCTGTCTCCTCAGGCCTCTGAAGGAACTGCTGTGCATTTTAACAACTGTGCAATCCTTGCAGACTGACCTTTCCTCAGCACTGGCAATATCTCCATCACCTTCATGGTGATGTTGAAGACACAATCCTTTTCCCTAATTACCCAATTTTTCTACTCTTGTTTCTGGTTCATGTCTTTCCTTCTGTTTACAAACACACTCTATTGCTCTTTCTCTCAAGTACTCTCCCTCAAGTGGGGGGACATACAGACAACTGGCAGCTGATGTGAAGAGGTCCAAAAACCTCAGAGCAGCCTCATGACATTTTAAAAATCAATAATTTTTTATACTTGTGGGAATCCACCACATTCATTTCATCACTGGATTTCTGTTTCTAGGCAGTATAATTCAGTACAGCCAAGGAAGACATAACATTGATCAGTGAACGCATACAGTAGATTACCTTTCTGACCATGGTAGTAGGTGACCACCATCTGTCAAACCTGCCGCTACCTAACAAAGATTTACGACTTTTCATGCTACATTTCTCAGTCACAGACATCTTGGTACTATTTCCAAAGCATCAATGGGACTATAAACATATCTAGCAGGTGTGTATGTCCACATCTCAAGTGTACAAATTTACAGCCATATGCACACAGACAGTGTCTCTGTGATCTACTTTCATACTTCCTATCCTTTGCCTCATGATACTTGCAATCCAGTATTTATATTGCTTCAGATCAAGATTTTTCCACCTGCTGCCATAAGGACAACATCCCATAAGGAACTGTAGTGAATAAATCTAGGGCTATAAAAACAAAAAGCAGAGCACTACTGTACATCTGAAAGGGGGCCTGCTGTTGATTCACTGCTTTAAAGACAGCAGAGCATACAAAGTGACATACTCAAAGATTCAGTTGAACACTGGGCTGTCCATCAGTCAGTCACATGAAAGGCAAAAAGTAGTGTGTGGACACTGCAAGAAGTCACTTTCTCATTTGTTTCTAATTGAATTATTCTCTATGAAATTATTTAGTTATTGTGCAGAGGGCTGCTCCCCCACCTCAACTCTCTCTGCTTTCACACTGGGCATGGTCTTGAGTTAAATGTGACTCCTACAACTGACAGCTTTTGGCAGCAGCACAGCACTAAATCTTAGAGGGCTGCAAAACCTGAATGAGTTGCCTGAGGCACCTGCCAGTGATGGGTAGCAGTCCCGCAACCTGCACTGCTCACCTGTGGACAGCCTTTGTGTATCTCTCTTGCCTTGTGACCTGTAGGCAGTCTGCCCTCTGCCCTGAGGTGGGTAGGAGTGTGCTGATGAGAGAGACATCATGCTGACCAGTAATAAAACTGTGAACACCATGAAGTTCCCTTAACACCAGTTATTACCAATGTGATGATATTTTGCACGATTAGATCATCCTATTCCAGCAGGTGGAAAAAGATAGATGGAAGCAATTCAGGGAAAACAGAAAAGGACACTGCCATGCGTTCTTGAGAGGCAGTGGACCCAAATCTCAGCTTTAACACTCCTGTATCTAACTGCTAATGAGCACCTTCACTAGCCTTGGGGGGATAAAAGACTCAAGAAAGACTTGACTGCTTTAGAAAGCTTCTCTAGCAGGATGCGTGGCAGATCAGCTATAGTCTAAAGATATGCTGTCTCAAGGTATGTGAAAGACTTTGTGAAAGTCACTCAAAGAAGCCAGGTCTTCCTTGTTCAAAGGAGTGCAAAGTCATCATCAAAGTAAGGTATAGTGTATAGCTATACAGAAATACATAGATACATTCTCTCTAAAGGGCTCTAGTGCTTACTAGAATAAATAATATATTGATTGAGGAAATCTGTGCGATCTCTTATGACCACCATTAGGATTCCTTGGTGAAACAGGAGTGCAAGGACCAGCACTGAAGCACCTGTGTCAGTACCAGGAGATGGTCCTGCAGTCTTTGGAAGACAGGCAGCTTTGCTGTGCATCACCCATCAGTGCTGGTCCTCTTCCTCACCAGGGGCTTCTGACACTGCCTCTAGGAGAACCTCCAAGCTCAGATCCAGAGTCTGAGTCCTTGCTTCACAATCATAGCCTAGACATGCCACACTCCTCTCACCCTGATAGCCACTGAAAGCTATATCCAGGTCCTCCTAGTCCCTGGCTCTGGTCTGAATAACCAGGGGACCATTGATTCCCAGCAGGTCCAACACAGACAGAGAGACAGGCAGAAGGCAAAAGCCTGTCTTTTCCCTCTGCCAGCTAGCTTTCAGTGTTCTGGCTTTTCCTGTTTACATGCACTTCTTGAGCAGCTGTGAAGCTGTGCAGGCACCAGAGGGATAAAATGGAGGAGGAGACTAGGAAAAGCTGAGCAGACAGAAAAAAAGAAGCAAGAAAACCATACCCATTAAAAGATTTACTTAGCACAGAAGGTCTGCATTTCAGAGTAGAAGTTAATGGACTCATAAGCGTTTTTAGCAGCCAAGAACATGGCCTCCAGCATCCATTTCCTATCTCCAAGTCACATGTAGTTATGAGCTGTGAGTCCTGCATTTTAACTCACTTTTTTTGCCCCTTGCTTCATAGTAGGTATCTTATTTTGGAGTAGTCCATTTTGGTTTGGTTAGAGAAGGAGGTCTTCTAATTAGCTGCTGCAATTGCTGTGTAAAGACTGCCCAGAAATGGGCTATGGTGCAGGGGCCTATTCATATGCCTGGTATCCATGTGATGCGGGATCTCCTGCCTTTTCTAAGATGTATGCTGCCCTCTTGGGCAAAATCTTCCATTTTGCTTGGATCTACATGTGCTGAGCCATGATACAGGATACACACCAGAGAAGCATTACATTCATGTGAAGTGTTTCTATGGCGGGCACAAAGGTTGTAATTTGTCCCACGACTGAGCCAATAATCATGTGTATAGCAGGCCAGATCCTGCTATAGGATACAGTTTCTGCAGCCTCACTCTTTCAGCTGGTTTGATGCAAGTCGAGCACTACTCTCTCAGCATGGGAAACAAGCAACATGGTGAAGTCTGCTCTATAGTCTCTCTACCAGTAGGTGGATGCGATAATAAAGTCGTAACAATTTTTTGGGACTAACTGGAGGTTCAGAGCTTTCAAGCTGCATTTGAATAGGATCTGAACAAACAGTTCTGAGCCAAACTGATTCCTGGTGCAACTCTAATAAAGCTGGAGGAATTACACCTGGGATGATTTTGGTCCCCCACAATATGTCAATGGTCAATCTCTCAATATGCCTGGCTATAACCATCTTTAAAAATTACGTTCTCTTTATAGTACTAAATTCTAATCTGCTAAATGTGGCAGCCAATGAACTCTCTCGAACTAGATACTGTGAGGATTATGCATAAATACTGAAGTATCCTAATCAGCCCCTTGGTGAAAATTAATGGATCCATTATAGACAATAATTATTTGCTGAAGTTTTTATTCTGCATTTTTTACTTCTGTAAGTAGCATACGTGATTTCATTGGCTGGCTATTTTAAACCATAGAGGACCATTGGTGGAACATTACAAATCCCTCTGAAATCCAAAACTGCCAGCTGCAATTATAGTCCGCATCTAGCATCTTCTCTAAGGACTATAAATGCTTCACAACTTTAATTTTACTTGGCATCTGCATCACTGTGTGACAATTACTGAGCAAAGGATGGATTGATTCAGTAATGAAGTCTAGGGAATAAAGAAATACTGTCCAAACTGAAATATTCTTTCTACTTCAATCCAATATTCATCAGTCTGTGCACATGGATACATCACATTTAGATACAAAACACTGGTCAGACAGGTACCTTCCTTTTTGCTGCTGAAAAGTCTGTGGGTTTTTGCATATTAGAGATGAGGAAAATTATCTGCTGTTAATATTTCTTGATTGGTTTTAACTACTCAAAAGGATGAGATACTAAGTTGTAAATACTAGTAATTAAAAGGTCAGACTGGCAACTATATTATTCCAGATAAGGCTTATGAAATTCTATCCATTTCAGTAATGTTACACTCGTATAAACTGGTAATGAAACAGCAGTGGCTCAGCTATTTTTTGATCTTGTACATACACAGTTTTAATTATTTGAAGTATTTGTGATTGCCCCTCAGTCCTAGCTATATTAGAAGATCAAACATTATACCTCAAACTGAATGAACAGAGATGCAACTGCAGGAACAAAGAACGACACTGTAAGAATATGGGGCTTACACAGGAAGGATTCTGGGTATTGCCAAAATTAGTTTCCCTGTCAAAAAGAGATATGCTGAAGAAACGTTCTTTAATGAGGGAAAAGCAGGTTTTGGAGAGGTGAGATATAAAACATTTATCATAAAAAAAACCTGGGGCACAGTGAGCTGTGAAGAATCAATGTCTGCCAAGTGACACTATTCGCCTTCATCAGATGGAGCTGTAAAACTCCTGTGAGACCTAAGTAATGCAGGCAAATGGGTAACACAATGGAAATCCTGTCCAATGTCAATTCAAGGTCAGGCAGTGCATAGTAAGATACACTAACAGACAAAAATTTCAAAGCTTCAAAAGGGTTCAAAATTAATCATACAAACACCAGGACCCTGCTATCATTTGCTGCTCTTTGCAACCCAGAGCTCCATGTGTAGCTGCAGGCTAACAAGGTATTAGGCTGAATAAAGACTGAACTGAAAAATCACAGTACCAGCAAAGTGCAGCACCACCTTGCATACTTTGGGCACACTGCTGAGGCCCCTCAACAAGAATACTGAAGAATTAGACAGGTTTTGGAGTAGGGTAAGCATGATCCAGCACAAAGAGTTTCACAGACAGACTAGAAAGATGTGGTTAGTTTATTTCAAAGCGGTGACAGACAAGATCATAAACTGGTAGGTCTTCTATCTGTGGTTTTCTCAGAGTCATGCTGGACAGAAAATAGCAGCATTTACCAGTTCTGCACACTATCAAGTTGGTAACATAAAAGTATTAAACATAATTACAGAAATCATGGTGGAGCATAGAAGGCTCTCAGATGTTTCTACCTGACCTCAGCTTACTAATTCTTGACAGAAATCTTCTACATTATTTAATGGCTACCCCTCTATACCCCATGTAATACAGAAAACCAGAACAGCTGCTGAATAACACTGTTATGAAGAATTAAGTCTAGATAGGGTAAATCTGTCCAACCTGACCAACAAAAGCAGGTACTAAAGGACATAAATATTTTGGATCATGAAAAGATTCAGCTACTCATGAAAGATGAAGTCAGAAGAGAAAGTTATACCTCTGCCCTTTGGCCAAACTAACAGCTTATCAAACGACACTCGAAGCTAAACTCCAAAATCTTGTCACAGCTAAACATTTCCAAATGATGCACTGAAAACAAGCAAATCCACACAGTATACACTGATACTTAATGCAACCAAAGATCCCATAGAATATGCCAGGAAAATGAAATGGGGTATTGTATGAGAAGTTATATTGCAGCAGAAATAATGTCTTCCCTCTTCCACCCGTGGCTTTTCCTTTTGATAAACTCTGAACAAACAGATCTCAAATGTTTACAGACTAGGGATAACAACTGCATCCCACCACATATTTCCAAGAGCAAGAGTCAGAAAAATGTTTGTCTCCTACCTTGTTAACTTTGTCCCAATCTGCTGCCTAAGTTCAAGCCTCTCTTCATCAGTCTGCATGGGGAGGATGTTCTTTTCCTCCAGCTCTCGCTTGGAAGGCCTGTTGCTTAGTTTGATTGCTAGTGAGTCTTGCCTGCAGATCTTCCTTGCCAGGGAGCCTGTGGAAGAGAGAAGAGGCTCTGCCAAAGGAGGTTTCATCATTTCATTACAGCATACAGCAGGCAAAGAAGCACTAGCCATCTCTTGGTAGTGGGCTCTCATTTACACTAGTATGGACTGTGGGAAAAGGGGCATCAAGTAACTTCAGGTGCTCTGTTAACCTCAATTCATACCATAATACAGAAAAGCTGAATTTGGCAGGTATACAAGAAAAAGAAATCAAAATAATGCTCCATAGAAGGGAGTGGAGAAGGGATTGGTTCAGAATTGCTAGGAGCATCTGTAGCCTTCTCTAGAACAGTGTTTCTGAAACACGTAATGGAATGAATAATTCAACCTCAGAATCTAGGCAGGCAGCAGAGCTACAGCATGCGGAAAGAGAGAGGTGTCTCTCTCTTGCAGTGTGACACCAAGGCATCCAAGCTAGCACTAGAAGAAATCAGAAGTCAGTCAGAAGGAGCACAGATCTAAATGTACGTTAACTGACACTGCTTCTCAGGCAGCAACAGTGGCAAAGACACTGTGAAAATTGGTGGCCTTTCATGGCTCAAGCTTGCTTTCCTAGGCAGTATAAGCAGGGAAGACAGACACAAGCTGGGGTACACAAATCCACGAGACATTTTGGGCTTTGGCAGGAGACTGCAAGATAGTGCAGTTCTGCTCTGTTTCTTGATTAAGAGCAAAGACTGCTTAATTTCACTTCCAGGATAAGGAAGGACTCTGAGGAGATGAAATATGTCCAGTTTAGAATCTTCTTTGTGTGTATTTTAGAAAGGGTGTTGTCTGATTGTTCTGAACGCTACTCCCAGTTTTCAGAAGAAATCCAGGGGCCTGAAACTTTACTCAACCCGCAGGATGACAAGCAGCTGTCACAGCCAAAGTACTGTATCCTGTCTTCAAGCGAGAGTCCTGTGACACCACGCCACAGCAGGAGATGGTTTTTCTCAGAGAGGTCAGGAAGGGCCACAAGTCCCTCTCCAGGCTGAAACTGCAATATGTCTATCAGTTACTCAGTTCTGATCCGAGCCCAATTCTCTGATTGTGGACCTTTCAAAGTTTGTACAAACTTACAATTCTGACATTATTTAATATGTACTAATTGTAAAGCTATGACTCTCTATTAGTGGCAATTATTTCATCCTCCTGAAGTAACTCTAATGAGCTGATCTTGATTTAAGCCAAAGGCAAGAGCTTCTGTACATCACTGACACTCAGGAAAGAGATTCCAAGTCAATTAGGAAGTGAATTAATATAAGCCAAAACGAGTTATTTGGATTCTGTCTGAGAGCTACCCAGAAGGGATTCATGTGGATTAAGGAAATCGCTATAAGTTCATACTACTTGCTATTTTGGATTAATTTACCAAGTATCACCATCTAGCTGAGCCCTGAGACATGCAAAAGCCACTGTCAAGAAAGAAAATTCACAGGCCTTGTGTTTCTCTTGTGTATTGAGAGTTCAGACTAAAACTTAAATAATGAGAAAGGAAAAATGGAATGAGTCTTACTTGTAAATAATGAGGTATCCTCCTCTTCATCTTCTTCCTCTTCCTGTCTTCCTGGGTAGAGGCAGGAAGAATCTTCATAGTCAGTTTCATGAGGCACATTTTCTTTATTGTCATCACATTCGATCACAACAGTTGGCACTTGTCTCATGTCTGGAAGACCTGTAGGTCCTGTTTTTGTAACACTGTCACCTGTGTGTAAACCAGAGCTGTTGGGAAAGAAAAGCAAATAAATAAGGAAACAGGTCCATGAAAGACTGAGTTGCTTCTCTCAGTGTATTTAGGAAAGCAGTGGTCTTTCATTCCTTTCTGTGAAGAAATGACAACAGAAAGATCTTCATCACCATCAAGACATCTAATGGATTTAAACTGAGTACACATTAGTATTAAGGTACAACACTTGCTAGGGAGAGGTATGACAGCACACAGGCATAAATACTGACAGTGTGGACTGCGAACTAAAGATCCGTGGCGAATAGTCTTGGGGCTTAGTGAGAACTGCAGCAGCTATTTAGAGTGACAAGCATGTCTTCAGGCTGGTGTCTGTGTGACCTCTCCACTGGAGTGCAGGCAGTAGGGAGAAAATGTCTCAAGTGATTGCAAAAGGTGGAGTAAGAGAGTGGGAGGAGGGAAAGATACGGATTGTAGAGGAGGACTGTAGAAAGGCAAAGGGAAACCACTCCTTGGGCAAGTAGATGTTGATTCACTTAAGTGGAAGGCAAGGGCACAACTCTGAAGCACAGAGGCATAAGCATGTGAAACTGGGCCTGAAGAAAAGATGCTCTGGGAGCTGGTGAAAATAACAAGGAAGAAAGGTAAACCGGGAAGATTTGTTTGCTAACAGTGCAGTTATATGCTGTGTGTTGTGGGGGCTGCAGTGACAATATCCATTCTCCTGCCCTGACTCCTCACTCCAGTCAGTACTGGAGATCAATCTGGATTGGAGCTAGCATCATATTTTTTTCATCACATAGAGTGTGATTGATCATTTCCTGCAGGTTAAGAGCTGTGGAAGGTACTGCTGTTACCTAGCTCTGTTTGTGTTGATTTTCAAAGCCTTTACAAAGGAACATATCAATACAAGCAGGGAAACAGGAACACGAGGAAGCAAAGATCAAAGTCAAACAGTAAAAGGAAAAGTCAGGAACAGAGTCAGGTTTCCTAACCCATTTTTATCTAATAGCTCATGTTGCTTTTCCAATGTGAAATGAGAATGAAAGACTGGCAGGCAAAAATCATGGCTGCTCAGGTTTATTTGTGAGTCAGCAGAAACCACTTCAAAGAAATAATTTTGTTAATCGCAACATTTACTACTGCAAACTAACCAAAGATGCATACCTTTACTGGACGCCTTGAGAGAGAAACTCTTATTTTCTTAGTGAGAGTCCATGTTTTGTACCACAAAGTAAGAGAGATTCATGAAGAACTGGCTAGTGAAATTCTGTATTAGACTTCAATGAGTTTAACCCAAAAAATTTTATCCCAAGAATAGTTTTAAAATTCATCAGCTGAATTCTCCTAATGAAACATAAACGCACGACTAAAAACTTTCAATCAGTGTTCAATTCATTCATATGCTTTAAGAGTTTTATGAACTTAATTTTTTAAATCTGTCTCCTCTAAAGCATATTTTTTTGTGTAACTCTTTTGAAGAGGAAAGGTAGAAAATTCAAAAGCCTGGAATTAAACTTCCAAGAGAAACTAAAATGCTGTGAAATTCTGTTAACATTGCTAAAACAACAACAAACTCCAAAATACTGGGGAAAAAAACCCAAACAATAAATTTCCAATGGTGAACACAACCACTGGATCATTTGGTTAATTTTAAAGCCATATATACACAGACTTAATACAAGTTCACTAAGTCCCTCCCGTGAGTACAAACAAAAGGAGCAAAAAGTAGTTCAGCATCCAGGACCACTTGGTGCTCCCCTGTCCTGGGAAGGATGTGTGTAGGTTACAGTTGCATCTTTACAGGCGTGCACATAGGGTAGCAGATATCAAAATGGTTCAGCAGTTTGGGTTTCCAAGCAGGTACAAGATGGCAACAAGATTTACAAATTACCATAGAGGAGCTTTATTTGAACTAGTGATCTAGAAATAGGCAGCTTCTCATCTCATTGTAATTTTTCTGAATCATTCACTTTCTTGATAATACTACTTTCTATTTTAAGCCCCTCATTTTGCTTCATGTTTTGTGTTCTTCTTGATTAAAGTCAGCCTTTTCCACAGCTTTTTGACTAAGTCAGCTGTCTAAGCAAAGCACTTATGAAATACATGCAGTACTGCAGTATTCTTAAGAAAGTCAAGTCAAGGTCACTGGATATGCCCATTGTGTTTAAATTCCTCTGGGTTACTTGCAAAAACCCCACATGGTCTGATGGTCTACACCGCAATTTTTTTTGACATTATTCACCAAAAAACACAGTATTGCTTCAAACTGTCCATTTTAAATTAGCTTAATCTCTTGCAACAAAATTAGAGGACAAAGATACAGCTAAGCAAGAACTCGTTTTAAGAAGATAAATGTATCAATGCACAGATTTCAGTAATTCATATCTAACTAGTACAAGCGCTTGCAGTTACCGTTGTATTATCTTTATGTGACCAATGCAGCAAAAGAGTTACACCACTATGGCTTACAGTGATTCTAGTGAGAAAATATTTTCATGAAAAATCAGAATTTAAGCATGTGAGTGACTCAGTACTGACAAAATCAAGAAAGCGAAATCCCTCCTGTAAAATCCAGCAGGAAAATAATGCACACTTTTCATGTGTCATCCCAGGCTCTTTGACTGCAGAATAGAGTTACATTTTTATCAGCATGTTTTCAGATCCATTTCACTCTTCTGAACTTATCAGCTAAAACCCAAAAAAAGCTGAAAAAACTTCACACCATTGTATATACATTTCTACAATATGGGCATATGTGTGTGAGAGAGAGAAGGCAGAGCTATAAATATTAAGTGTTTCTATCCTTAGGCAATGATAAAGTTTAGACAAAAAGCAATTCTGTTGACAAGTTTTATGGAAGATAAATGTTTTCTGACTCAAATATGTTTTATAAGATTTACAAGACACTGGCAGGAATGTCTAATGCATTTCATTTCATAAATCTACAGTAAGAAGCAGAGCTGGGTGTCCCAGAGGAACTGGTCTCACACACTATCTTTTTGGACACAGCGATTTTTCACTGCTCTGCCACAGATGCCATTCTTGCACGGAGTGAGATATTGCCACTTAACAGCTCTTTGTACATATGTTGAACAAACAGAGGCCTTGATTCAGCTGCCAGTGTATAAGAGCCCACAGAGGAATTGAAATTAATTGTTGCCTTACCAGACAGACTGAGAACTACATAGGCAAGGCAGAAGAAAAGACTATTTCAGATCCAAAAGCTGTCTCCCTAAGTCAAAATTAAAGATACATTTCAGGGGCACAAGAAGGTTTCTAAAGCCTCTTTTGCTGCTGTTTGCGATGCAGGGCTTTTTGGGCATGGTCTTTCTTCTTAAATTTATTTCAGTCAGGAGGATGAAACCTAAAGATTTTGGTGGCAGAGTTTACCAGATTTTCACCAACTGTTAAGATGCATTCTGAAATGGTAAAAAATGATGCCTGAATCTAGAGTTTTACTTACACTAGGCACATATGCTTTGGGACGAAGGGGAAAGTTGTTTACAGTAGGGCACAAACTGGCAACAGAGGCTGCAGAGAAAAGCTGACATGGAAATCATACTCTTCTCTGTTTTAACTTAATCTATCATAAAGATGGTAATTTTTCAGGGAAATAGAGGCAAACTGACAGCACAAATGATGGGTCATAATAGTCATACTTATAACAAGGGACAGATTGCCCTTCTGAGAATAGGTTATGAATAGATGTTATAAGTAACAGAAAACGTTTTCAATCAATGCGCAAAGTGTGTAAATGAACTTAATGCTCTATAATGTCTGTAATAAAATTGAATAAAAAAATTCCAGTAATTGCCATTTTAAGTCATCAGAACAACTGGGACTTGAATTGCCATTACATGCTTTTAATGTACCTTAAGACATTAACATTAATATGTGCTAGATCTAGGATCTAGGTGAGGCAGTAACATACTCAGAGGGGAAAACAGAGGCAGAGAAGCTCAGTAGCTTTCTCAAGGTCAAAGACAGCAGAATAACTTGTGGCTTCTAAGCCGGTACAGAGGGACAGCTTATTTTTCTATGGCAAGCTTCTAATATCAACTGGCAAAGCACTCATCTCAACTGCCAGTGTTCAGATTGTTGTTAGACTATCCGAATTCCAGTGACCTCACCTGTGAAAGCAAAAATCCAGAATGCTAGAGAAAGGGCATGTCTTTCATTCTTTGCTCCTATTTACACTCACAGTCCCAGCAGAGAGAAGAGTTGTGAGGTTTAAGAAATCTTTACTGGGCAAAATGCAGAATTGACACAAACTGCTATGGATTCAGTGAATATCAATGCAGTTTAACAGACTTGAGGAGCTTCACTGCACTAGGACCAAAGAAACTTGACAAAGGGAAGGAAAAAAAATCCTGAAGGAATACACAGAAAAACTTCAGAGCAGAAACCTGAGCTGCACTTGCCTACATGGTCCTCCCCTATTAAAAACAAAATACTATTCTAAATAATCCCCTAAGTTACCAGACTAGGCAGCATTATTACTGCAGCATCATTATTCTATGAAGTTGTAAGGTTCTTCTGAGATAAAGACTGAGATAAGGAAAAAATAAACGCTGCCAATGAACTTAGCATTCCCCAGAAGGTGCCTCAGAGACTTGTCAGGCTCTTTCATCTCATCAAGATTATTAACCCAACAGCAGTGACCCAGTACATTGTTATCTTGGAAGGAACAGTAAAGCTCAGGATGCCACTGCATATCCTATGCAACAGATGTGAGCACACTACTGAATCTTAAAAAGCAGAAAGCAAATCTAGGATCTTTGCATTTTTAACAGGCCCTCAAGACTTCTGGGCAGAAATGGCTGGCTGAAGTGGCTGAATGGCAAACACTGCAGTATGATTTCTACTGGGTTTAATCCAGATTTGACAAAACTAAGGGAAAAGAACTACTGTCAAAAATACTAGAAAACAGAGACCTTTGGTGCAAATAATCCCCTCAAAAGTTAAATACACATATTTTATAAATCTGCACAAATCTTCAAGATGAGTCAGCAAATTTACTAAGATCATAATGCGGTTTGAAAAGGCAATTTAAGAATTTAACAACAACTGTCAGCTCCACAGACCTGTATATACTCTGAGACCCCTTCACCTCTAAATACTGTGAAAATAACAATTGCTGTTGCAGAGGAAACAGTCATCACCTATTTTCTCTCTCGTGAATGCAAATGTCATTGATTTGTTTTGTCAAGGAGAATAACTGAAGTAGCCTATTTTATTTCATGAAATAATAATCAACACAAAAAGGCTATAAAAATCAACTGTCTGCAATATCATGAACTAGGATTTATTTCACTTTAAATGTGAAATATCAGTGCTACAGCCTTTTCTTATCTTCTTCTGCAAAGGGAAGCAATTGCTTCATATTGGGAAACAAATCAATTTTTTAACAAGCATCATAGCTTCAGCTTCAAATTAGTAGTTAAAACCAAACAACATTACTTCCTTTATTTCAGTTAAATGGATTTGCAGACATAAACATGATGGATGCCTAGAAACTGCAGTATTCATTGCTATGGGGCAACAGATGTCACAGTGAAGTCACACTCTGAGAGATGTCACTGGGCACTGGACACGTGAGCTAGACAGTGAGACATCCAACCTGTGCTGGGGATGGCAAAGGCAGCGCATCCCCAAAGGAACCTTTGGGAGACACCAGCTACCTGCTGTGCTTGGTGCACCAAGCTTCGGAGCGATGCAGATGCACCTGACCAGCCCTGCTGGCAATGTAAGTGGTAAATGGGTAATCAGTGGCACAGAGGGGAATGCGGATGCTTTTTACAGTCCCACAACTACAGCCATTTTATTGATAGAACTAGGAATCTCCCTCATAGCCCTAGCAGTTTTCCCCAGCACAGAATTCCCCCCACTATGCAGGAACATTAGCTCCCCTGATGTAACCATAAAGGTCTCGCTATCCTGGTACTAAAATAAACTGCAAGTGTGGGTCAGCTCTGCTCCCCTGACTCTTTTTCATACAGTAAAGAGAATCTGCCATTTCTAATCACATTAGTTTCAACTACGCAATATAATGAAGTTAACATTATCACAAGGAGGTACTGGGGCAAATCATTAGTCATTTTGCCTATCAGACCAAATACTTTAGCTGTCTAACAGAAGGCTGACCTGATACTCCTAGAATGAGCTGGCTACAAAGCTGCCCTTGGTACTAATAGAATATGTAAATTTTTGGACTACCTTCCTTATTCTGGGACTTGCTCAATTTTCCTCTACAAGACAAAACAGATTTTCCAAAGCTTGCTGATCTTGCAGTCTACGTGAACAGCTTACATTTATACCAAATGCTTCACTTAGGCTACTTGGAGCAGCATTCAGAGATACTCACAAATGACAGTAACAAAAAACAGCCCCAAAGTGGGTAAGGCTGATCAAACGCACTAACTTCCTCCAGATGCAAATGGCTAAGAAGATAGGTCCTGTGGAATGGGTTAAATACTTATTTTAAGATCAAGTATACAATTTAATTTAAATTAATTGAAATAATTACCATACTATATTAAAACCCCTCTGAGCAACTTGTAGAAAGTCCTCATGGGTTGGTTCAAGCTAACTGGTAATACTAATCAGATGTCCTGGTAAGTGGCACATTTGTTTTTTATCACTCTTTTCTGAATCTTCCATTTCTTTTCCTTGATTTGGCAATCCTCCACATAACCAGAGCTCTGCAGTTATGCACTCCGCAGTATATACTGCAAGCCAATCATGTCTTATTAAAATCTTCCCCACTGACTGCATTACTTACTTTCTCGAACAGGACAACAAGGTTCAGGAAATTTCATCTCTTTCTCCTTTCTGCCACAAACTTGTCAAACAAGCCTGGAAATGTTCTTTCCCTGTCTTTGTTTCTCCAACAATGACTCTGTCCTGAAGTTTTTAGAGCCCAGAAGGGAGGCCTCATTCAAGTACCATCAACATAACTCGAGTGGTGATATTGATACTGAGTTCAGCAGGAAACACTGTACATCAACATGCAACTTAAAAAGTTGATCCATTACCTTTCTAGCCTTTGCATGGTCATGGCTAGTGTTTTGTTCAGTTCCTCTATCATCCGGCACCCTGAAGGGTGAATGGGCAACGTGCTGGACCCAGAAGGCAGATGCTGGCTGTGGCTGCCGTACTGGAGCTGGTGCTGGTGAGCGGCTAACTGGGATGGCAGGACACTGTGATGGTGCTGGGTCAAAGGCTGCTGGGAGCTCTTCTGTGTGGAATAGGAGGAGAGAGAGAGGTCTGGCCCCCCTAAAGGCATGCAAATCATGACTTTCTTTGGAGGTAGTGGAGGTGACAGTTTAACTGGCATACAAGGCAGTTTCACAGGAGCGCCAGGATCTAAAACAGAAGAAAGAGAGGCCATGATGTTAATCTTCATGTCAGTAAGGTGAAGATCAGAATATCTGCCTGAGCGAGCAGGTACTGAGGTTGCTAGTCAACTCTGCATAGTGTGTGCTCAGTACGGTCTTCAGAAACAATACTGTTGTTTTGCGGCCCTTTTGAGTCTCACAATAAACATCCCAGGGCTGTGCATGCCCCTTAATAAACACATTAAGCAAAGCTTAACAAGGCTTGTGGCACACTTTGATGCTTTAAAGCCCTAATCCTCCAAAACAGCCATGTGAGGTAAGTGCAATTTCTCCCACGCAACAGGCATGTAAGAAGGGGGAGAGCAACTCCATATCTGAAGTTACAGGATGACTCACCACCATCAGCTCTGGAGCAAAAGCTCAGGAATTCCTGATGCTTCTCAGCCACTCCAGTGTAATTACTACAAGTCACATTACTTACAGCTTTGTAATGTGCAAAATATCTCGTGCAAAAAATTACATTACAGGCATGAGAGAAAAGCAATAGTGTTGAATATTAAACAGGAGTGGTTTGGAAAACAAATGGTAGCGGAGGAGAACATGATAAAGGGCAGAAGATTGTTAGATTAATGTATTCTTTTACAGAAAACTTGGCAGGCACTTTTCTCTGAACTCATGCACTGAATTTTAACTTTTTTAACTCTAGGCAAGTTCACTGAATCACACAGTTGTCCTGCCAGGCAAAGACTTTGCTGACTTCCATGAGAAATCAACGAGAGGTCCACAAGCAGGCCTCTCTGCCAAGACCCAATTGCACAATGGAGATTTTTGGAGATACACTGTGAAATATTTTCAGAATGGAGAAAAAAATAATGGGAGGGCTTGCGGTTACCAAGATGAGTGTGGAAAATGGTCACAATGCACACTAAGCTGCAACTCACAGCTGCGAGTATGTATTTAGGAGGAAGGCCAGGCTGTTTCCAGCCTGGATTATTACAGACACTTGGCTCTGCAATGCAGCTCTGTGGGCAAGGATTGCATGGTCTTTGGCCTCTTGTTAATTCAGACCACTCTTCTTGCTGTAACATGGTAACTGAAGGGTCAGCATTTTCTTTTGACCCAAGAAAACTTGTAAGATGCTGCTCTCCAGGATTACAGAAAATAGAATCCAAGTCATTTGGCTTTCAATGTAATATCGTATTAACTTGATGTGTTATTTCTTGAAGGGAAAAATTCTTCTGATGGGTCTACCAAGACAAAAATCAAACTCATGGGATTGCAGAAGCACAGGGCAGTGCCCTCTCCTCTAAAGCAGACTGCCTTCTGTACAGCAGTAAAAAAAAATGACTTTCTGGATTTTCCATTCAAGCACAGGAAGATCTCAGTTACCAAGTTTTTCTTGCAAACATACTATCTGTGTATCTTTGTATCCTGCATAAAAGAATGCACACCTTCAATAAAAGCTAAGTAAGAAAGAATAAAGAGTAAACTGCATACAGCCCTGAGAATAAGGCTCCTATGGGATTTGTAGTAGTAAAGTGTTTTTATACATTTGTGCTCCAGGCAATTTTGCTTCCAGAGTTGGTCTTGAATTACAAAGACTACACTGAGATCCACACTTCCATTTTGCAAAGTGCAGGTTTGGCTGTTGGTTTTAGATCCTTTTCTGCTGCATCTCAATTAAAATCTTCATCTGACAGTGCCTGTGCTTAGACATGCCAGCACTCTGTGTATGATGCAGGGGAGTCATCCTTAATGGTGATTTCAAAGAGATCCAAACTGCAGGCATCTCTTGCTTCTGATAGAATAACTGGAAGTATCAACTGAGTTTGCTGCCTTCTAAGATCCTGAAGATTAGAGCAATATTGTATGTTAGGAGTGAGTATAACAAGCCAAATTAGCTTAATTATCCTGAGTAGTCACATACTCCGTCATGAATCAGATATGAATACTCTGCTTTCCACTCTTCACAACAAAGGTACAGACCTTCAGTTTCCACTTAAATTCAAATAAATCTTTCACATCAACATATATTCAGCAGTACCGGTGTTGGGTGACTCCGCTGGACACCTGCCAAAAATCTCATTCATCATTTTTAATGTAAAGCTTTATTCAGACTGACTGTGTCTCACTCAAGTTCTTGAGCCTGTCTGAATATGGTCCTAACAGCTAAACAGAACCTTGAAAAGGAACCAGAGGTATTAAATCTACTTGTGTGCCCTTCACCTTCAGGAGAATTCTACTTGCCCATTAAAGGATAATGACTGCAATGGGAGGAGAGTTCGACCCATTTGCTTGGAAACGTAACAATATATCTTCACCGGCACCGGTAACCAAGACCTTGTCCTGCTAGTTTTACTGTGTGGTCAGATCAGTGAATGTGCTGAACAAATGAGGCCCTGCTCAAACCCACGGGCTCCAGGCACACTGTTAGAAATTGCACTACCATGATCTGGACTAAAGGAGGGAACACATTGCCCTGTGTGGAGGAGTGAGTTGACTGCATTTTACAGTTCTTTCCTCTGTTTACTTTAATTTCGCAACGTATGTGATTTATAAACCAGGGGTGGAAACAAGTTGTTGTTTCCAGCATGGAATATCTATCAGACATGGACATCTGTAGATGAATGAGAAGCTGGACAGAGGAAATATGAACAAGGAATCTGTGATAAGTGCTCTCAGTGGAACATTGTCAGAGTCTTCAATCATTGCACAAAGCATTCATGTGACAGAAAAAAAGCAAACTATGTGAAGCCAGGTGTGCAAGTCTGATTAATCTCTTTTGGTGAGGTTCTTCATGCTCAAGAGAATAATGAGCAATTTTGTAAGACATTGGTTCCCAGCAGGATTGTGATCACTCTGCACTGTGCATGGTCAAGTAATAACTACCAGAACTGATGAAAGAGATGTTACACATCAACCTTGCCACTGCTGATGACAATAAATTACTTACAACATAGTTGTGGATGCCACAATATTTGCTGCACATCAGACGTTTGACAAGCAGGTCAGCTCACTAAAATCCTCAAATTATGTCCCAGCACAACTACTGGATAAAGAGGACATCCCTGGGAATCCTGGGCTTGTGGCAGAGCTGGCTGTGTTTTGCTATCCTGCCAATGGCAGAAGCACTCTTTCTGGACTCCTTGTGATGCCAAACAGGAGCCACCAGCTACTAGGAAGGAGAAAAATAACTGCTACAGCTGAACCCAGGACAAACCCTTCCAGCAAGGAGGCCATCCGCCTCCAGGATTGTATGAATAGAAAAATAGCTAGGAGACTGAAGAATTATTCCCCTTTTATTCAGCACTCCTTTGACTGTATCCAGATCACTGTTGTGTCAAGCTTAGGAAAGCCACCAAAACATCAGAACGAGTTGAAGAGAAGGTCACTGCAATGTGACAGCTGGAGCACCTGAGCTGTAAGGAAAAGCTGAGGGACTGGAGTTTATTCAGCTTGGAGAAAAGATAGCTTATGGAGGTAAATTCTTACAGCAGCCCACTGGTACCTTTGAGGAGGTTATCAATAAGGTGGAGCCAGGCTTCACAGAAGCATTTGATGGGAGGAGGAAAGACAGTGGGTAAAAGCTGAAACAAAGGAGGTTTAAGACTGGATTATAAGGAAAATATTTTTCCCCAAGAGAAGAGCCAAACAGCTGAACAGATTTGCCCAGACAGGTTATGAAGCTGGCATCCTTTGAGATTTTCAAGACCCATCTGGACAAAGCCCTGAGCAATCTGGTCTGATCTCATAGCTGGCACTGCTTTGAGAAGGAAGATAGAGACTTGCTGAGGTTCCTTCCCACCTGTATGACCTCATATGGTGATCTTTACTGTACCACATACAACTACAAGTTGTACACACAACTTGTCATAAAGTTAATGAGTAACCGTTTAAATTGCAACCAAACAGTTAACTCTGTGAGGTAGTGCACCAAAAAACCCCACCAAAAAACCGGCAAACCCCAGCGTGGCCTGTTGAGAGAGCTCCACAGTAGAAATGAGGCGATGCGACTGATACTTGCCGGTAGCATTTGGACAAGCGCTTTTACATTTTCAGGTCTTCTCTCCGAATATCACTTGTGCTTGAACAGCTGGAGTCTTTTTAGTCTCTTTTCTTATTTCAATGAATTTTTGAACAGATTCATAATGACAAGTTAAAAACTGTTCTCAAAGATTTGCCATGTATCTCCTGCTGACTACAGCAAGATCTGCAGCCATGTCTTCAGGGAAGATTTGAAAGAAATTCTTTGCTGTTCTTGTGCGCCACATATGCATCCAAGGTTCAAGTTGAATTTGGAGAACACAAGCGAAAAATGCTTAGCCTAAAGGTTGAAAAGTACAGCTCTGCATGAATTCCTGTGCAGAGCCCTGAAGAGGGTTTCAAAGACAAGATTTCCTGATGCCAGCATGTGCTAGGTATGCTCCTCCAGGTAGCAGCACACAGAGGAAATACAGACAGAGCAACTGCATCTGGGTCCAACTTCCCATGAGAACCTCGGGGTGCTGGTGAAAGACAGCTGCTTTTGCTCTGCTGCTTCTCACTCAAGTGCATAGTGAAAAGAGAACTGCCCTTTGCCCTTACATGAATGCAACCTGCCCTCATGAATATAGCTTGCCAGAGCAGAGAGGAGGAAACCTGTGGAAGATGTCTTGGGCTTAACTACAGAGGAGCTTTCTGAGACACATTTGACTGCTGCATTATGAATGCTGCAGAGAATATTTATTGGATAAATTTTAGTTACAAATATTTTTATAGCGCTGTAACTAACAACCAGCTGTGTTGTGTCAATGCAGCAGGATAACAGGCATCCATCTTCTTAAACCTCATCCTTGGTCTGGTTGCATTACCTGAGGTAACTTTTGGGGACTTGTAACGTTTCCTACCATGTTAAATGTTGGCATCTAGTTATGAATTAGTTCTTAATCTACAGAGACGTAACTAGAAAGCATAGTCTCAGAACTAAAAATGTGCTATGCCTCTCCTCAAGATCTTGAATGAAGAAAGCAAAAGAATGCGAATTGTTTTTCAGTACTTAGACACAAAAGCTGAGTGGCCAGATATGACCAAGGCTACACCCTACTGCACTATTAGGCTAAATTTGGGCTCAAATACACTCAGGTGTTGCCGAGATCCCATTTTAGTGGCATATATTTTGTTCTCTGATGTTTTATGGGACTTTACGGGTTACTGGAAAGTCAGTTGTTTGAATGGAGAATATCTAATTAATTTCAGAAAACATTACCTGTGCTGGTGAGGAATCAAGATCAAAAGGAACTTTACACCACCAGGGTGTGTTGTCTACTAAATCAGACATGACCAGTTTTCTTGTCACTTTTGGCCATTAGAGGTTTTATGATAATCTGGGGACCACCCCAGCAGTCCAATTAAATTTGGTCTCATGTAATTTATTTCAGCTCCTCCTACATTTTCAATAAAAAGGGCTTTCAAGTGTTGTCTTATATGCCTGGGTTCTGCATGTGGATACTGGAGAATGAAAGCAATGAAAGAAATTATGTTTATGAACATTATCTATAATCTAAAAACCAGCAGAAGGCTCACCAGGAACTGACTGGCCAAAGGGCAGTGAAACAATGGTATCAAAAAAGATCATGGTTTTCTCCTATTGTTGCCTGTCTTCCAGAGCTGTGTGGGCATTTCCACACCCAGTGCTGGGATAGGGATGTCCCCTGTGATGGCAGCATTATCAAGAGCGTGGAAGATAGCGTGAGGCAAAGCATGGAGCATCTTCTGCAGCAGCAGTGGCACCACTCCCAGTGGCTGCTCTATAGTCTGCCCTGGGCTCTCTCGTCCCCACAGTACCTCAGCCTTGAGAAGGAGCATGCCAAAGTTGTGTGATTTATATTTGCTAGAAGCAATCTCTCTTCCCATCACCTTTAAGAGGGACTTTTTTTTCTTTTCATTCTCCCTAAAATTAAATGTGCTCTTACATGTTTTTTTTTAGTACTGCTCTTTTATGTGCATTTCTTATCAACAGAAAAGCCAATCTTTGTCACGGCACAGGCAGACAGATGTTTGAGATGGTTCACAAATTCTTTCAGAGGTAAGGAATGTTTCTTTTCAATATCTAAAACCTGTATTAAGTTCTTTGCCAAAACCTGCAAGTCAGTCTTCATGCCTTTATTGAAGAACTTTGAGATAAGGTCACAATAAGAGGGCGGTCAGGCTGACAGGAAGCCTTTATTTCCTGAAGTTTTGTATTTAAAATATTTCTCTTTTCTTTTTTTTTTTTCCTGCTTACCACACCTCAGTGTGGTCAGCATATATTATGAGATATGTTTAAAACACATCCCAACTAAATATACATATGTACAAATACATATATATATGTACATAATTTCAGACAGAAGTTGAGGTGCTTCTGTATTCTCAGATGTGAACCTGAATTCCCCAAGATCTCATCTCCCCTCGCAGGCTTCTTGAGCAGAGCTACCAGAGCATTAAATCACTGTCACTCCCTATTAGCCATGCCCAGCATGTCTTAATTTGTCCTTCAACCTTCTCACAAAATCTTCACTAGAAAAATGGGTACGCATAAAGAACAGAAAAATCTTCACCTTAGATGCCAGAATTCAGATTTTTCTTGTTTTCTTACACACAAGCTGAAGATGTCTCTGGAGTAATTAGTAAAAGAATTGCATTAATTCTGCTTCTCACTGACGAGGGTGCTTCATTAGGATTGACTGCTCATTTCCAAAGATAATACAAGGCTAAAATAATTACCAGTGGAGAACACAAGGCGCTGAACAACACATATATCCTTTAGACCACCAAAGTAAATGGACCCTTAAGTTTAATAATTTATTTATAACGTATATATAAATGAGGCTTTCAGTTCCACCAGGAGCTGTCAATTAAATTAGGGCCTTATGACTAAATTTAAATCTGTTCTTTTTCCCTGAGGGTTCTGTATATGCACATATAAGAATCTGTCTATATGCACATGCAAGAATTTATTTAGGACTGGATGAGAGACCACTAAAGGCCACCAAAGTACAGGAAATAACAGTTCTATTTCACCTTCACTGGAAAGTCGTCACCATCAAGCAACTGACTTATGTGGATAGCTCCAACCTGATTCCACTTCACACAAAATTTCAAGCTGAAAAAAACCCCATACCAGAAGCCCTCATCCTTTGATTCTTCTGCTCTCTCTTACAAAAGAAAGGCTTATGAATGAAAGACATTTAACACCTGAGTTTTTTCTTATGCTATTCCTTTTTCATTATTTCTTCCATGTTGGCCTCATTTCTGAGCAGCTTCTTGTAATTGGGACAGAGTGTTATGGAAGATCAAAGGAGGCTAGTTTTGTCTTCACCTGAAGCCATTGATACTGCTGCCTGGCTTTGCACACTGCAGAACTGCCCATTCAGCTTGTAGTATAAGACAAATATTAACCATTATGTGTAGATTTTGGAAGGCAAGAAAGTAGAGAGTTTTTACATAAAACGAACAAAACTGTACAAAAATAAAATGTGTGGTCATCCAAACAGAAACATAAAGAGACTACGTAGAGATATGAGAGAAAACCAGAACATGCTCTTTTCTAACGAGGTCTTTCCTGATATATATCTTAACCTGAATCAAATGGGTATTAACTGAAAAAAAAAATAAAATCTAGAATGTATTAAACTGGGATCAGCGTTGCATTTCTCACATTAGCTGTCAAAAGATCAGGGCAGCACTAACACAAGAAGACTGGCCCAGTGAGAAGACCAGCAGCTGCTCCAGCAGAGAGATGCACCACATCTCATCTTGAACTCAGGATTTTGAGGTGCTACCTCCTAGGTGGCAGCTACAATTATAAGCAAACTGTTCAAAGGTGCAGGCATGCATTTAGGGAGCTTTTTTTGGTTGTGTAGATGTAGCTATCCTTTGCTTCAGTGGTCTAAATGAGACTGGAGAGAGGAGACCCACCAATCCTCCTTCCACAGGTACTTAGAGCTTGGAAACCCAACGAGCCTGGACACTTGTGAAAACATCTGGAACATGAAAAGTGAGCCTGTATTGTCTATTGTTGCTAGCTGCCATGCAGTGAGAGAAAGACTGCAGCATACACTGCAAGACTCCAGGATCCTTATCTTTGGGAACTGAAACTGCCCATTATCACCACTGGTGGGAAGGGAGTAGTCAGAGCAGGGGTAGAAACGGGGAGCAGTTACGTAGGCAGCGTGAGCAGAGAAGCAAAATGGCAAGAAGCCATGGGACAGAATAGCCTGTGTAAGAATCAGGAGCCAACTGAAAGACAAATATATAGAAAGATACAGATGTGTGCAGGAGGACCTGCCCAGATGGCAGTTGAGGGGAGAAGAAAAGAGCAAAAGGAGAAAGGGAGAAATCAAAACTCTCCCTTGCGCCTCAACTCTTACCCCTTTTCTCATTAAAGGCATTTAAAGATATCACAGCATTTTCCCAATATTTCCTTTCCCCTTGAAGCACATCCTGTAATTTATGTGTTTGTGGTAAGTCTTGATGAATAGGAGTGAGAAGGGTTAGGAAATGCAGCACTGGTCTTAGGTAAATTACAGCTGAAAGGGGAAGGGCCCTGAAGCAACCTTGATGAAATTATAGCCTGAAGATGCTTCGTGATCCCTGCCCTAGCTAAAACATAGATACATTACCAGTACACACAACAACATGTGCAAACAGCATTACAGGAAGAGGAAGGACATAGAGAACCTTGTTGTAAGGACTGTTTTTTCCTATAAGGGAAACAGGGGTGCTGAGGGTCCAGGAACACCTACTTACCAGTTAAGTGGCTGGCAATCCTGGCAATAGGTTTAGGAGGCAGGGCAGGGGGCTGTTTGAGGAGGGACAACTGTTTCACTGGGGTGTCCTCATGGTCTCCAGGGAAAGCAGCAGATTTTTTTGGGGGAAGTAGCAGGACTGGCTTAGCTGTAGGATCTTGGGACAGAAGGACGCTGGATTCATTGGATGTGGGGCTCTCTTCAGACACTGGAGGACACAACCACATCATAGACGCAACAACGTTACGAGCAAAGCAGCGGCAAATACAGCCATTGTAAGACGAGAAAAGCAGTGCAGCAAGGCAAGTTGAGAAAGAC
Source organism: Psilopsiagon aurifrons (assembly GCA_025447955.1). Taxonomy (NCBI): domain Eukaryota; kingdom Metazoa; phylum Chordata; class Aves; order Psittaciformes; family Psittacidae; genus Psilopsiagon; species Psilopsiagon aurifrons. Next base: position 27,222 of record JAOEHY010046070.1, read on the forward strand.
TAATAGATTTCACTCAAACATCATATAACACAGAAAGGAGGAGAAAAAGAAAGAGAAAAAGAGAAAGAGTAACACACATCTACACAACAGCCGAATTTACCATTACCTCTGGGACATATTTGCACATCTTGAACACAAATCAAGAGCCTTAAAATGTCACATCCCAGATGGTCTGTCACCATAGCTTGCTCAGGACCACATATGTTAAGAAGAGGTCTCGAAACCTCTGCTATAAATGTAAAAAAGCACCTCACAGGGCCTGCTGCATTTCGTATCTGTGCAAGGTCACGGCTGAACATTTCTACCACTCACTTTTCCCCACTCAACCTTTATTCACAACAATCAGCATTAAGTGATGCAGAAAGAGGAATTAACCCAGATATATAGCATTGCTATATCTCTGCACAGCCTGGGGAAGACATGCAGACAGACTCACCTAGGGAAGGGCTCTGTTAACTACTGAAAGGCGCATGCTGTGAACATCACCAACACCACACAGCAGCTAAAGTGCATGATGTTTTACCCTAGGGTTTAAAAATGCATTCAGCTCTCTGCTCTAGAACTCACTGGCACAGGTAAGACATAGCTGGAGAGTTAGAAATCTATTCTCAGGTGTTCAGGTACTGAAAGTGCAGGAACTGTGCCTTACAAGGAAGTTACTGTGTAGAAGTAGAGATTATTTCCATAAGAAGTCAGTCAAAATTTCTCATGAAGCATCCAGTGACAACCTGCATGTTGTGAACACCTTCTCCACAGAAGACCTTTGTCTTCAACAAGGATTTCTCAGGGCTGGACACCAAAGGTTAGAAGCCAAAAGCTGATTACAAACAGCTTACAGAATCTACATCATAATGTACACAAGATGTTACCTGTCCCATCCATGATCTCTGTGGTTGGGAGCACCTCGTATGAACAGGGTTCCCCCGGTGCTGGACCTGATTCCAGTTCTGCTAGGGCTGGCAGGGATACCTGGCTGGAGCTCAGAACTTGCCCGGAGCCCAAAGGCTGCCCATTCTCCAAGGCTCCTTCTTCATCTGGTATGGAAAGTTCCCCATCTGTTCATAGTTGGAGGAAAACAGGATGACAATGTAAGACAAATAAACAGGATAAGCAGCAATAATTAAATATTAAATCTGCTATCTCCATTAGCTTGATTGCTGTTGAGGAACTTGAACTGAGATCTTATATGAATTCATATATTGGGTTTGCATTACAAGGTTTTGGTAGTGGAAGTGATACAAGGGTGGCTTCTGTGAGAAGCTGCCAGAAGCTTTCCCCATGTCCAACAGAGCCAATGCCAGATGGCTGCAAGACAGACCTGCTGCTGGCCAAGCCTGAGCCCATCAGTAACAGTCGTAGTGTCTCAGGGATAACGTAGTTAAGAAGGGGAAAAGTTACAGTGCAGCAGCAAATGCCGCTGGAGAGAGGAGTGAGAATATGTGAAAGAAACAGCTCTGCAGCCACCAAGGTCAGTGATGAAAGAAGAGGACAAGGTAGTACAAGTGCTGGTGCAGAGATCCCACTTCGGCCCATGGTGAAGGCTGTCCCCCTGCAGCCATGAAGGTCCACAGTGGAGCAGATATCCACCTACAGCCCATGGAGGACCCCACACTGGAGCAGGGGAAGAGCGTGAAGAATGCTCCCTGAGGAGGAAGGAGCAGCAGAGACAACATGTGATGAACTGACAGCAATACCCGTTCCCTGTCCCTGCACTGCTGGGAGGCAGAAGGTGGAGAATTTGGGAGTAAAGTTAAGCCTGGTAAGAAGGGAGGGGTGGGAGTGAGGTGTTTTTAAGCTTTAGTTTTTATTACTCATTACCCTGCTCTGATTTGATCAGTAATAAATTGATTTCTTCCTGCAACTGGAGTCTGTTTTGCCCATGATGGTAACTGGTGAGTGATCTCTCCCTCTCCTTATCTAAACCCATGAGCCTTTTTTCTTTTCCCTCTCCCTGCCCACTTGAGGAAAGAGTGATAGAGCAGGTGGGTACCTGGTCTCCAGCCCACCACAATACAGAAGACATAGGGATAAGGATCAAAACAATATAGAATCATAGAATAGTTAGGGTTGGAAAGGACCTTAAGATCATCTAGTTCCAACCCCCCTGACATGGGCAGGAGCACCTCACACTAAACCATATCACCCAAGGCTGTGTCCAACCTGGCCTTGAACACTGCCAGGGATGGAGCATTCACAACTTCCCTGGGCAACCCATTCCAGTGCCTCACC
>JAOEHY010046073.1:7499-35300 GCA_025447955.1 Psilopsiagon aurifrons
CAACCCAGGTGTAGGACCTTGCACTTGGCATGGTTAAACTTCATCAGGTTGGCATCAGCCCACCTCACAAGCGTGTCGAGGCATTCCTTCCCTCCTATGTATCAACCGAACCACAATGGTGCCATTGGCAAACTTGGTGAGGGTGCACTCAATCCCCCTGTCCATGTCACCAACAAAGATGTTGAACAAGTCCTGTCCCAGCACCGATCCCTCAGGGACACCGCTCGTTACTGGCCTCCACCTGGATATTGAGCCATTGAGCACAACTCTGTGTGTGACCATCCTGCCAGTTCTTTATCCACCAAGTGGTCCACCTATCAAATTGATGTCTCTCCAACTTACAGACAAGGATGTCATGTGAGACAGTGTCAAACGCTTTGCACAAGTCCAGGTAAATGACATCAACTGCTCTACCCCTGTCCATCAGTTCCGTAGCCCCATCATAGAAGCCCACCAGATTGGTCAGGCAGGATTTCCCCTTAGTGAAGCCATGGTGGCTGTCACCAACCACCTTGTTGTTCTTCATGTGCCTCAGGATGCCTTCCAGGAGAATCTGCTCCAAGATTTTGGCAGGCACAGAGGTGAGGCTGACTGCTCTGTAGTTCCCTGTCTCATCCATTTTCCCCTTCTTGAAAATGGGGGTTATATTTCCCTTTTTCCCGTCATTGGGAACTTCACCTGACTGCCATGATTTTTCAAATATGATGGACAGTGGCTTAGCAACTTCATTTGCAGCTCCTTCAGGACCCACAGATGGATTTCATCAGGTCCCATGGACTTGTGTACATTCAGGTTCTTAAGATGATCTCGAACCAGATCCTCTCCTACAGTGGGCCCAGGGTCTTCATTCTCACTGTCCCTGCTTTTTACTTTGTAATTAAGTTAAACAGTGTAATTTTGTGTTTAAGTGGTTCAAAAGTTAGAGATACCTGAAGGTCCTTATGTCCAAACTCAAATTCTTAACCAGGAAACATTTGCAAAATACTTTTTATAGCATTTTGATAAGCTTTTACATTTCTTAAGGATTGAATTTTAATACATACTTTCCAGAAGTCCGATTACACCTAAAGCATTCTAGAAATACGATTCATAGCCGCTTTTTTTTTGTGCTGAGTTGCTGGAATTAAATGCAAAACCGAATGAACTACTCATATTACACTGTCAGAGCAATGTATCTACCAAGTTGGCAAGGCCTTGTGGAGCCCTTCCTTAAGAAACATGGGGTTTGGTGTCTTGGGTTTGTTTTTTTTCTTAGCAGTTATTGAAATGGAATTAAAAGTTTGCACAAGAAAGAGAATTAAGTTACCTAGAAACCACTAAAAAGAAACTGTTTTAAAGCAAGTATGTTTAAACAATTATATTATGTACATTATATATTATATTATATACAGCATATTTTTAGCATTTTCTTATACTTTTGTAGGTCATTACCTTATTGAATGATGAGTCAGGTCTGTGTTTCAAGATGTAATTAATATCAGCTTGTGTACTGGAGACCTGGGGGTTTTGGTTTGGTGGTTTTGATGTTGTTGTTTTTTGTTGTTGTTTCTAAACTAAGTAATAGCTGTGGTTTAGGGAGCAGTATGATTAGGTATCATTGTGAAGCCATGATTGTGCTTTCAAGGCTTTGCCTCACTGATACATTACTACTTACTAGTACTGTGAAAGTTGTGGAGTTTAAACTGTTGGGAATCTTTTTTTTTGGTTCATTTTTGCTTATCAGAGAAGGTTTTAAAACCTTACAGGTGTTACTGTGGTAGTCCTTTCTGGTCACTTCTGACATGGGGAGGGTTAAAAGTGCTGTTTCTTTACCTTCATTATGTTTTGTTCTGCTGAAGCATTGGATTCATTCCAGTGTGAAATCTCACTGGGGAAATTTCTATAGTAGGCATGCTCTTTTGCAGCTGCCATACTGGTGTTTATATAAGGAAAGCTACTGTAAAATCCTATTCTTAGTAGTTTTTAATTTTGAGTTGCAGTCCCACGTAGTCACTGGCTTAATACTTCGGGGTTTGAGAAAAGCTTTGTTCTCCACTTGGTGTAGGACCTTTCTGCATACAGGCTGAATAGCTATAATTCTAATAATGAGAGTGAAATGACCATGGTGATGGAAAGGGGTACATGCCAACAGCAACTGTGCTAAGCCTGGTTTGATGGTGAAAGGTTTGTTTCATCTGAGCACTGTTACTGAGGAAGGAGGTCTACTGGTAGCAGTAACCATTGTATTCTAACTTCCAACATTTTTTCATTAAATTCATTCTATGTTAATCACAGAGCAATCAGCTAGAGATCTTTGCCTGAATATTAACACTGTATGACTTTTTAAATTAATGTATTGAGGACTGGAATTAACTTGCCCAGTTGGATTTGGATCTGCTAAAATAAGCCTTTTGTGACAAGCAGTTGTCAGGAGAGTATCTGGTGAATTTGTATTGGCTCCTGAGGTCATGGAGAGCAACAAATTGAACATTTTTATCGTTATTTAAGGGGCTATGCCCCATCTTGTCTTGGCACTTCTTAGTACCCATTACTGCATGTTGTGTACTGCTTTTCCTTCTTGGAACATGTTGTGATGGTGGGAGGAGGATCCTGTTCAGCAGCCCTTGCAAGAAATGTGCCACCAGTTTCTTAGGGTTACTGTCTAGTTCCTGGGCTGCCAGTTACCACAGTTTCTTCATGGTAAGGGGTAAGTATACTTGTAGTAGTTGGTTAGCATCTTCTCTTAGACGAATTTGTTCTCAGTGTCTGGTTTATGATAGAATGATCTACTAGGCTATCCATTTGCCTTGGTGATTCCTGAGAAGTTGCTATTTGCACTTCTACTTCCTTGTTGCTGCATTAGGCAGTGATAACAGTTGCTCCTCTAACAGTTTTCTCTTGGTGCACGTTGTAAGTGACTTTATTTAGGTCTCGGTTGATTTGCCCCTTCTGCGTTTTCTTTGCATGTGATAGAAACAGCGTGCATGCTCCATGGGGTCATATTGGTAGGTTGGTTCTGGAGATGTTTGGTGATTTTTATTTTTTTTTAAGGCCATAGCTGATATCAGGTTTACACTGATAGTGGTATCACTGGATTTCAGCCTGGTTTTCAGTCATGCTCTCAATCAGATTGAGATACCAAGCACTGATTTCTGTTGGATTTAAAGACATGTTCAGAGAAATGTAACTATTCATCTAGAGAATGTTAATCATCAGGACAAAGGTGGTTTTTTCTCAAAAAAAAAAAAAACAAACCCACAAAAGCTACAGAAGAAACTATTCCAAAAAGTACCAATGGTGTAAGTGACTGTAGTCACTAATAGTAATGAAGTCTTGACTGGGAGCTTGTACAGTGAATTGTGGGGCTTTCTAGGTGTTTGTGGTAATAGCTGGTTTTTAGAAAACCTGTGAATGTGGTAATGCAAATGCAATTTTAAAAAGCAAGTATGAAGAATAAAGATATAAAAAAAGCCAACATACCTGTTTCTTCGTGTCTGAAAAAAACTGCTTTTCACAAATACAGCGCTTGTTGATCCAAAAGAATCCAGCTAGCAAATCCTATATGTGTGAGTAAAGTTGATTACAAGAAAAGTCCCTAAAGGTTTTATACACTACTTATTCTAGAATGCGTTTTACAATTTGTTTTGGTTTAGAGCAGTAGATGTTATCAAAGAGATGGGAGTGTTCAGGACGCTGTACAAGGACCAGGTGTTAAAGTTCTGTATAAATGCACCTCTCACCTTTCCTCTGTTCCAGGTTGGATATAGAAAGGATATTAAAGAAACAAGTATGTTGGATTTGAAAAAAAAGACACTTGTTTGTTTGTTTTTTTGCAAAATGATCAGATTCACAAAAGTTCACAAAAGGACAAATTTTAGCCCTCAGGGAACTTAAACATGACTCAAGTTTGTCTGAAGGTGTTCATGACAAAGGCAGTAGTTGAAAAATAACTAATTTTTGTAGCTGTGTTCTGGATCTGTCGCCAAATCAGTGGCTTGTTAGCTGCTGTCTTGGTGAACTGTTTCAGGCATCTGACTTCCGAAGTGTAGTGGCAGAGTAACCTAGTACTACAATAGTAACACATTACTGAATTCTATTTCTTCCTAAATTATGTTCCCATTAGTTATATTCTCTATAGCTGTCTCTTCTATTCAACAGCTTTAGTTGGGACAAGATTATTGTTTTAGATTGAATGTTTATTAAACATATGATCTTTTTAAATATTAAATGTGTGCATGGAACTTCTGGACTGCTTTCCAAGCCCTCAGCACCCTCTAACACCTGTACAGGTGTGCTAAAGAATTGCCTTACATTTTCTATCTGGTGGAACTGTGGGGAAAGTGAGATTGTCATGTGTAGAGCCAAAAGGAAAGACCAGAGTACCTAAAAATCCCTATTCCTGGTTTACATGTTTGCAGACTGTCTGTGTCATACTTTAGACAACAAACATCAGGGTCTTAGTAGGGGGAATCCATCCTTAAGAAATACATGCATGCTACTGAATAGCTACTGAACTTAAGATAAAGGCGTTTAATCTTTATTTTGTTTGCTTGCTTTAACAGTTGTTACTCAACCAGGCCCATCGGTTTCTCAGCCTAGTACTTCACAGAATGAAGAGAGGGCTCCTGAACTGCCCAAACCAAAGAAGAACAGATGTTTCATGTGCAGAAAGAAGGTTGGACTTACAGGTATGAGAAATATTTCATCAGTTTTGAACAGACCTGTATGATTAGTTGACTCTTGTTAGATTAAACTTAATTAAGTAGCTGTGCTGTTATTTCCCTCCTCATTTTTCTTACTCTGTATGTCACAGTAGTTGATTGAGCACAACCCCTTTGTAGTGACTAAGCTGTTAATTTACAACTCAATTAAGTGTGAAGCTTCCTAGTGATGTCGATTCTTTTTTGATGTACAGGATTTGACTGCAGATGTGGAAATTTGTTTTGTGGACTTCACCGTTATTCTGACAAGCATAACTGCCCTTATGATTACAAAGCAGAAGCTGCAGCAAAAATCAGGAAAGAGAATCCAGTTGTGGTTGCTGAAAAAATACAGAGAATATAAATTAACTGCCTGTGAAAAGACTGACTGACGTTTTGTTTTTAATACATCCTAGACAAACATGAAAGAACAAGTGCATGGCCATTTTTCTCTGTTCTTCAAAGTTTTACTTTTAGTCTTGTCTGTCTTAATGATATGTCAGAATGTTCGGGTGTTTGTTACAGGCAGAATTGGATAGATAACAGCCCTTGAAAATATATATGCCCTCCCCAGAATATAATTGGATGATCAGAAACCTGCACAGGAATATACACATGCACAGAAGACAGACTCTAGTTCAGAAGTGCCAACAGATGTATGCTATCTGCATATTTGCAGCAGATCTGCCTTTCAAGGTATGTTTGAGGTATATAATTTTTGGCTGGTGTTATGTACCTGTTTTGGAGAAGGATATGTCAAAATGATTGGCAGTCTACTTCTATCATTTAAAATCTCATCCTAATTTTAGCTTCCACACTCCATTGTTTTCCAGCAGAATGTAAGCTATGTATAGGGGCCCACCATTCCAATAAGATGTGTATTGGTGCCATATTTAAGAAAGTCATTTTATCAATTGCACTGAGAAAAATGGGAAAAACCGGATACGTATGAGAAGAAAACTCGTTTAGAAAAGTTTACATTCACTTTAGGATTGTGAAAACACGTTCTCAAAGGAAATGTCCTGCTAGGAACTTGTGAACTGGCCTGCAGACAAAGTCTGCTTTTCCTTGCATAGATGAAACTGTTGTGCACCACTATATTGCAAGATTGGTATATAAAAAAAAGAAGTTACATATGTTTTTAGAAATCTCATAACAGCTCTATCAAGCAACATGTCTGATGAGTAAGTTGCTGATGTATTAGAGCAGTTTATTATTCATATACTACTTACATTCTGTGTGTTCAGAGTTTGAAAGAATGTTAGGAGTTAATTTTTTCTAGTTTTAAATGTAGCAGTTGCACTGTTCTGCATGGAAAACCTTACCCAACATGGCTGCTGTAGACTTAAGTGGTAGCTGGAACCACTCTTGGAGGGCTGCTTTATCATTTTTAATTGTACTTGGGTGTAGGACTGTAGTGTTCTTGGGTGTATTGCATGGGCTGCATTATCTACAGCATTGTACAATAACAACTCTAGAAAAGGCAGTATACTTCACTGATGCTTGTCTGGTAATATCACTTCTGTGTTATAATGGAAGGGTTTTTTGTGATGTATGAAACTTGTGATTTTTATATAAACAAGTACAGTTTAGACTAGTATTGTGATAACGCCTGTTCTCGTTTGTAAATAGTTACATCTGTACACAAGGCGCTATTCCTGAACTTCTGATTTTTATCACAGTGTTCAATCTTAGTTTTTACTTTACTATTAAAGCACCAGGTTTTTGCTTCTAACTTTGTTCTTCTGCGTTATTAGATACGCAAACATGTACAGATAGTTCATATTTATGTATTGCACATAATCATGCTACTGAGCATTTATGCTATATTGTATTATGTAAATAATAAAAATGATGTACAGAAGGAAATAACTTCCTTTTGTGATACTGCATGGGTTTTAATTATTGCTGTAATCAGAAGTTGACCTTGTAGAGGTTGAGGTGCAAATTTAGTACTAATTCCTGCAAATATCTTAATGCTATCTTAATACCCTTATTTGGATATACCAGTTTCTCTTAAGGTAACTTGCATGAGCGGCTGGAACACAGGTAACTACTTGATGGCCTGACAAAAATGCCAGCAACACAGTGTGCTTGAAGGGAGCAAGGGATTGGATTGGCAATGAACATCAAAGGTTTCTTTTGCCTGCAAAGCTTATTTCCAATGGATCTTTTGTAATAACGCCAGTATGCTGACTATGCCATTCTGTCCACAGCTTCACCAGCAGACCTGGGCAGTTGCTGTGAGGGTCAGTGTCCAACACATGTTAAGTATGCCAGATTTATCCTTGTGGATATTAAATATGCCAGATTTATCAGTGGGAGAGAAGGACAGAGGACACTGTACATGTTGCTTTGGAGGAAGACATCTTGGACTGCTGGATAATACATAAAAATGCTTATATCTGAAATGGATAATGTGCATCCCACCAGTCAGCTGATATTTGCATGAGAAGTTGCTACTGCAGCCACTGTATATGCCTTCAATAAGGGAACACAGGAATGCTTGGAAACTTCATTTTCCAGGATGAATTTTATGATTTGATCATGAAACTGCGTTAAAGCACTAAAATTATAGTTTTTCTGCCTTTTGTGTTAAATCAGCTTCTCCATTGTAGCTTAAAATGCCTTACTCCCCTTTTTTAATTTTGGAATCTGAGAAAGTTATTTGAGGAGAATGTGTCTGGGTTTTTGATATGTGTGGCAGGTGTTTATGACATGGAGTATAGTACTGGTACTTAATCATTATGATGGCCTCAATCTCACTGCTTTTCATCTGAACAAAGGCTGTACTTTGGATGACATGTTGAAATAATTGATCTTATTTTGGGGAAAAAAAAATTGAAATAATTGTGGGGGAAAGTATGAAATAAAAAATCCCTCATTGTCCCATAAAATCATAAACTTTATCATATGTAAATTGCTCATAAGTAGCATATAAGTCTGCAATGAAAAGTAGGTCTGCAAGCTCCACTGAGCTTTGTTGTGTTAATAATTTATTGTAGTGTCTGTAATCATTCAAGAGCCCTGATTCTTCTGTGGCTCACTAACCACTCAGAGGAGGGGAAGGTTGTTTAACAAGAGTATGTACTGACAAAGTGGGTACAGGTGGGGGTATTTAATCTTTAGCGCAAACACTGTGGTACGTCTTCCAAAAAAGAAACATGATCACAAAGCACTGATCCTCATTCACTGTTTGGCTGTTAAGACGCAGATGTTTTCAGCTTATACATAAACACGCTATTCTGGGAAGAGTCTTCTTCTGTCACAAACAAGTATGCCAGATGATGAGGACTTTATATAGTTAAGTAACAAAATGGAACCCATCAACAAATGAGTAAATGAAAACAGCTAGGTGACTAAAAACTATTTAGTAACCTTCACTCTCTACAATACTTGCCTACTTAGTGTAACGCCCATGCAACACTGTTCTGCAGGATTCTCTATGATAGACTAGTAGGGCTCTGTTTGCTAAATGAACCACCAAGGCTGCAGTGTTCATGAAAAATGTTTAAATCCAAGCAAAGAGTTAGTGTCATTGACTAATTGCGTAATAGCCAAATCTAGATAACTAGTTGGACACGAGACCCCTTGGATGCCCACTGCCTCACTTGCTAAGCTACTTCAAAATGCGGTTGTATCTTAGTTGGTCTTATTCTTCTCTATACCCCTTGCCAGCATGCCTCACTCTTAGAGGAAAAATCAAGTTTTAAAATGGTTTGTTCTTGGGTTTTGTTAGGTTTCTGAGGTTATTTTGATAGGACTGTGAGTGCTGTTGATGGCAAGTCACTTTCAGCCTGCTCTTCTGAGTTCATGCATTTCCAGGTTCCTCTTACACCTTCTGGTGGTACAATAATTAAATAAGTATAAATTGAGGCAACATGACCTAAAGGATAAAGTGAAGCTATGATTCAGTATAGTTGCTCACAGAATGAAACTTATAGCTTCATTTTCCCACTGGAACTGTGTGTATCAGCCTCTTTGTCCAATGTCTGACAGGTGTCACTAAATGTTAGCTAGACGTGTTTAGAGATGTATATTTGGACTTCTTTTTGGTTGATGTCAGGTTCAGATTTCATTGACACTGGTCATTACACATAGTTAATATTTTATTTTCTGAAAGTATAGTGATGTTTATTCTCTTGCTGGTGTACTCTTGTGAGAAAGGTGTTAGAAGGTCAAGGTGCTTGTTGAAGTGCATGGCAAATACTTAGGTAGAGAAATGCTCCCTACAACTTAGACCTTTAATCTTCAGAGATAGTGGCCCTCTCTAATTTTTTTGCCTGATTAGTGATTTTGCAATATAGTGAGACAGGATCAAGTCCCACTGTCGAACTTCACTTGTAATACCACCCAGACTCTAGCATTGTAGGATCTGATGAAAATAATTTAATTTACTGTTCCTTGTTCCTGTTTATCTACTCTTTACCATAGTATACATTTATATTGTTTAAAACCCACCCAACATCCTTCATTTGCTGATCAGGATTTTCCTGAAGCAGACAGCGTTTTTACAGTAGATTTGAAGTTTACTTTAGTAGGTCAGAAAGAACTTGGGCACTTGGTGAATATGCCTTGGGTTTCCAAGGGAGCCTGTGAAACAATTTGTGCACTGGACCATTTGACTTTGATAATGCTTATGGGAGAGCAGGTCAGACTAGGTTTAAACAGGATTAGGCTAAAGTAGATTTTCCTTAGTTGTATTTCAAGTAGCATGGGATTTATGAGGGGAAAGTAAGTTTTTGACCTGGGAAAATCTTGATCCCTTTCAGTCTGGCTACACTCTTCAGAGTAAGACTGAGTTGGTTCCTTTGATCACTATACTGGACTCACCTGATGTACAATATCCATAGAGATTTGTGTATTTCTACAAGCTCACCTTCTGGCTGACCTTGTAGCTCCAAAGACTTGAGTGTTTTGCTGCTGGTTCAGTCACAACAATGACTCAGAAATTTTGCTGAATACCGGGTTTAGTGCAAGGAGGAAGCAGTGAGAGGCAACAGTTGTGCCTCATGGTTTGCTGTCTGAGTCCAAGCCTTTAACATACATGTTGCAGAAGTGGGTTTACATTTGATTTAAGATGGTATTTTGCTGATATTAGTAATCTCGTCTCTTACATACAGGCACCTGACTATAAATGACCAACAGTGGAAATAGTTCACTCACTCCTCAGCAAGATGTTGTAAGCCAGACTTTGGAAATCGCATTATGTTAGGAAATGGCCTTGAGGTACAAGTTAATTTACTCAGCATTTCACGTGAGCAGAAGTGGTTGTGTTTAACAGTTTGTCATCTGATGAGGCTGAATCACAAACCAGGACAGTCATTTCTCAGTGGTGACCCAGCCTTCAGTAAATAGATGCATTTAACACTTGTCTGCAAATAGCTGCTGGAGACCAAAGGTTGTATCAGTGAATAATAACATTAGGACTTTTACAGTCCTCGTACTCTTTGTTTCCTAGAGCCCTTCACAATGGTGGGTGAGGGTTGCTGTCCCCAGTGCACAGAGGTGAGGACAAAACACAGAAGGGGGCAGTGGGGACACAGCCCTATGGTCCTGGCTTCTGTGAGCTGAGCCATATTAGCAGGCTTCTGCCAGCAGCTGTTTGACTCTCCTGCAATGCTAGTTTCCGCACCCTGTCCACCCCAATGCAGTAGGGAGGTTTTTGTCCAAGTGGCTGAAGTCTAAAAGCCACGTTTTACAGAACAGTGCCACAGATTACAGAGCAGGTGTGTGAGTTGTGCTGCCCGGAGCAGTGGTATAACAACCTGGGGTTGCCACAAGTGCAGACCAAGCCCCTCTCTCAGTGAGAGGAGCACACAGTCCATGTCCTAAACTACCCTTAGCTGCATAAAACAGCAGTTACAATGCCAGGTTCTAGACCCAGCTCTCCCTGTTTCTTTAAGGATGCCTCTGCCACATCGCTGCTTTCCCCAGGCTCTGCGATGGAAACAGCTTCTGCCTCTTCCTGAGGACAGTGACAGCCAGGGGCAGTGCAGCAGCCCTTTGGCTGGGGCCTGAGCAGGCCCTGCACAAGCTGCACCTCTATCTAGAGGTAACTTCCTGTTTGTACCTTACAGCAAACACTGCAGCCTCAAATTATCTGTGTACTGCAATATGTTTCTATGGAGGCTAAAATCCACCCACCACCACGCTCTGTCCTCGATCAGGCTATTAAAAATCTTCAATTGCTGGGTTTCAGCTCAGGAAACTACTGTGTCACACCCACACCAAATAATAAAAGCAGCAATAGGCTAGAATACCCTTACCCCATTGCACTTCCGTTCCCAAACCTTGGAAACATCCTTATTCTGTTACTCCTGCAGCAGCTTTGGCTGGCCTTTGCTTTCCTCTTTCCTCTTTCATCCTGTCTCCTCGTAGCACTTCAACAGTCTGAAGCAAACCTGGCTGTGATTTTCTTAAAGCATTTCAGATAATTTGAAAAGCTGCTGGGGAAGGGTATTTTTTAACCAACTGCAGTAAGAGGTTTTGCAAAGAACGTAGCTTTGCATAGCTTATTAGTACTGGAGAAAGGAAATTAATACATGCACAGCCTGCTTATGAGTAGTATTTTGGTTTGGGCTACAAATAGAGGGCTATTTTTAAAAAAGCTAACAAAAAATGTCGCTATTGACTGCAAGTCCTAAGCAGTCAGGGTAACTTCTTTTGTGCTAACAATGCCCTTTTTTAGGCCATGTTTGACCAGCATCAATTGCTGGCTTCTGTTTATTCTTTTTTACCATGTACAATTTAGTTACGTGTAGTACAAGCAAAGGGATTGAATGAGATCTTTTTGTTTTCCCAAACCTGGTCATTGTATTCTAAAAAAGTCAGTTGTTCAAACACACCTGGCTGGTGCACAGCTTTGTTCTAGATGAGAGCCAGATCTTGCAATCCCTGCCCTTTGCTCTCCTACCTCAGTTGTCTGAGTGCTGTCTATAGAGAAGCAGCCTTGTGCTTTGGAGGTATCAGGTGCACACTTGCTTTTCTAAAAGCTTTTGTATTTGTGGGGTTGCAGCCATGAGCATAATGTATAGCTCTTTTGTTTCCTACTGCAAAGAAAGCACCTACCACAGCAATCAGCTCAGGAGTCTGATTAGGGTCAAAATAAACTGTGGATAATCAGTCTTCTTTGTGCCTCAGCTTCCTGCTGTCAGGTCCACAAGTGATTGCCAGAATGACCTTGCACTGCACAATATCCACTGGAAGGAAAGGGTGATGTGGACACCCTGGCAGGGTTGAGCCCTGACACTGCCATCTGCATGCCAGCAGCACCCCAGCAGCCCTGGGTGGGCTACCTGTGCCCCTCTCGCAGTCCTGGGCTGGCTGACAGGGCTGTGAGAGTCCAGCTGTACCCATGAGATGACAGCCCCAGCCCTTCCAATCCCATCCTGGCGAAGCCTCCTCCAGCCACAGCAAGACTCTCCCCTCAGTTACTCACCATCTGAGTAACAGTCTTTTTTCTTCTCTCCCTTTTATATTTACAAGGAATTTCAATATAAGGAAATTGAATTTAGAAGGAAGTTATAATAAAAAACCACGCAAAACTGGTAGAAAAAATCCACCCAAAAAAAAACCCTGACAAACCTAACTGCCATCTTAAGGTTCCCCTTTTCAAGATACAAACTAAGGACAAAGCTACCCCATTTGTTTAGCTAAAGTAATTTTCCGGCACATCACCTAGTCCTACAATGAAATTTCAGAGCCAAATGAATATTTTGGGCAAGCATGTTTATTTTATCTGTGCTGACAGTGCCAAGCTCCAGCACCATGAAATTGGATTGCTTTGATAGTATCATGCTGATCACCAGAGCTCAGAGGCATTCCAGGTAGCCCAGGCGGCTAACCAGAGGGCCACAGCTGTTCACAGTGTCCCATCCATGCCACGCAGAACCACTGTGGTGGATGGTGGATGCAGAGTTTTGGCAGTGTGCAGGTGCAGTCCACAGACCAACCTAGCCCCCCCCCGTGCACCACAGAGGGGGGAGCATTTCCACCCATTGCACTGATTTTGCTAGTTCCCATGCTGCTGGGGCAACTGAAAGATGGGCAAAATGCCTGAAGTTGGCCAAGCGGAGCTGAGCATGCACAGGACAGGACAGCATCCCCTCCACCGGCAGTGCTCCAGTACAAGCAGTCTCACACCACCTCACTCGCCGCAAGTGCCAGAGAAGATTGAATTTCCGCAAGGGATGCTGACCTTGCTTTTACCTGTGCTCAGGGGCAAGACACAAATATGTCACCACAGCCTACACAAAGCAAGGTGCCGTGTGTATCTCTCCAGCAAGGGAGGGTTGTGTCTCAGGTCCACTTCTGGATTTTCAGAGTGAAGTTTTTCCTTTAGAAGTGAAGAAGATAGATAGAAGTTCTGTAGTATGCAACTGGCCTTCACAGGGCCTCTGCATGAATTTCGCCGATATCCAACCTGACTTGTGAGATTTTTTACAGTGAAGGTTTCCTGGCTGCCCTTGAAAACTTCAAGGGGAGCACTACAAAATGTAAAGGAAATTATTTCTTGGAAGGAAGTGGAGGGGAGTGCTTGTTTTTCCTGTCTGCTTCATGATTTTATAAAGGTTTGCAATTAGGAATTTTATTTCGTGATCTGACATGCAAGCAGCAATAAATGACAGCACTTGTTCTGTTTTAATGGTGATACAATAAAATATTAAAATAGGAGTCTCAAAGTCCACTGTGCAAATATTTTAACCTCTGGTGTCATGGTCAACTGTTATTTTAATATTGAAGAGTCCACGGTTCCCTAAAGGTGATCACCTTCTGCACAGTTAAACGGACCAAGGGAAATGCAGAGAGGAGTGTGGGAGCATTAATATTATACAATTAACACTTCCTAAGCCAGGCTGCATAAAAAAACCACCCAAAACAACTATTGAGGCAATATTAGTATCTAGGTTGCAGCGTTCTTTGCAGAACAGGCAGGAGTCCCCTTTATAAGCACTTTCCCATGCTGTTGAGGCTGGAGATAGTTGTTAAAATTATGCCTGAAGAAAGTGTTATCTGTTCCAGAACAGCATGAACATTACAGAGGGGAACAATATGATTCTGTTTTTCACTATCAGAGCAGGTTGCTTAGATCTTTGCAGACAGCCAGTAGTGGCTTTTTTTTCTCCAGAGAGGAGCAGAACTGGCAGATGAATCCTTGAAACCAAGGGAAATGCACATCATTGTATCTATCTCCTGTCATGGCAGAGAAGCAGCAGCCTCCTGCTGGTCTTTCCTCAGCTCTGCCAAGGACAGGAAAAGCAATGAGGCAGTGCTGATTTTCTTGTCCTGTAGTGTAAAAGGATGAGTAAGTCTTATTAAAGGACTGCTGTGGTTATTACGAAGTAATTCTGAGTGATGATGTCTAGGACCTTGGGTTTTGTAAACTTCTTTCACAAGAAAAGACTAACTGGAATTTTCATGGTCTTTGCACCTGAGAGAATGTTGGTGTTGCACAGTAAACTTGGGTTTAGAAAACAAGTTGCAAGCTCTTATCCTTGCTATATACCCATAACACACAGTTCATCCATCCATTCCGCGTTTGTCACCATGGTATCTGAATGTTTACCTAATTGCGCTTGGAGGACAATTTAAAAAGGAATGCAATTGTTCTGGGTGCTCTGTGAGTTATAGAAATGAGTATGAATAATGATCCAAAGAGATATTTTGCACTTTGTGCACCTATTTGCAGTCAAGCTATTTCAACTTTGAATTTGCTGGGGTCGGAGCTTGATATGTCTGCAGTTTAGCCTTGTCCCAAAACACAAAGGTTTGGTAGTGCTCAGAGACTGCACATCTGTGGGAACTTGCAAAACATCCCTGGAAGAAGTTGTGAAGGGTGACACCACAGCAGCTATCATGCCTGTTCCTCTTCTGCCCTTACTAGGAGGGTAAAATAACCATGTTCTAATTGTACTGTCAGAAAGGATCTCTTTTAAGAATTAGGTTTTACATAAGTAAGAGCCTTGCCTCTCTCCCCTTTTTCTGTGTCCTGGCATCCACTTACTGCTCTCTTCTTCCTAGCAGCTCTCATCCCACACACCCCAGGGAGGAATACACTTGGACATTTGATACTGTAAATCAGTCTTGGCTCAAGATAAGGACATTAACTGCACAATATTTTTTCAGAGGTCTGTCCAAGCCTGAATCTGACACCGTCCTTCGGCAATGTCTATCTCAATGTTTCTATCAGCCTTGGCACAGAGAGATCAGACGTTTCCAGGGACAGGCGCATCTGAAGCTGTTTGGACCTTGCACAACATGTACAAAATGTTCTGCTGCTTCCAGATCTGGTTTGTTTGGAGGCTAGGTAGGACTGGCTGTTACTCCATGCTTTCTGTGAAACCAGTCTACTTCATGTGTAATTTGCTGTCCAGCCCTATGCTTTCTCTGTCAAAGCGAATTGTGAAATAAATACATGAAAACACCCTTTTGATAAATCCAAGCCTAAATGATTAGAAGCACTAAACACACCTACTTTTCCTTGAAAACAATTTTAAGGGTAGTATGCTAGTGGAAGAGGTGACACTGTATTATTCACTATAGCTTGCAGTCTGGGAATCAGGGGTGTGTTTAGGCAGCCAGTTTAAAACAAACGGAAGACATGATTGTGCCACCCAACACCTAATGAACAGGTATGATTCACAGGCACTGGATGTTACAGAGGGCAAAAATGTAAATGTTTCGGAAAGGGATTATACATGTTCAGTCCTTTCATTCACTCGCTTTACATCCCTGCATGAGGAAGAGCAGAGTTATCCCTGCAGGAAGATGGATGTAATGAATAGTGTTTGGTGTGCCACGGAGGACATGTCTACTCTCCATATAAAGAACATAAGTCAACAGCTCTGGAGTTTCTGAGCCCACTCCGCTTCCCTGTTGTTTTTATCAAATTGATTATTTCAAATGAATGAGAAAAGGGTGGGGTGTTTTGATCTGAAGATGGAAGGGCCAGGATTACTGATGCAGCAGCTGAAGCCCTCTGTAGATTCACAGAAGAGTTATTCAGTAAAAGCAAGAGTTATTCAAGCCACCTTGATACCTAGTTAGTCCCATAACAGCCTAATATGCCCAGAAGGATTTACAGATAACATCTGACAGGAGAAAATCAATTCTATTTGCAATGGGTGAAATTTTATTTTCTGCTTTTTGTTCATGTATTTTTATCAGTTCCATTTCTATTAGCAGAAGCCACTAAACAACTATTAGCTTGCAGCAACTTTCTGCTGCTGGCAGCCTAAACTGGGTTTAGTGGATACCCTAGAAGTAGCACTTCATGAACTAATTATAGGAGCAGCTGTTTGCAGTATCCCAAAGAAATGATTACAAGCTGACACAGGGATACCAAAAACCATGATCTTCCAACTGAGCACTTACCTCAGAGATATAAGCTGTTTTATCTATAAGCTGGACATAGCTTGCCAAGTTGCAAAACTTCCTGCTGAAGACATTTTATCTAAATGGTGGTTAAATTCTGGTGGCATTGATGAAACATTGGAAACAATACTTTCATTGAATGACATTTTTCCACCAGAAAACATTTCACATCACATTTTACCAGCAGCTTTATGCTGAGTGTTTCAGTTAGGGCAATCACTTGTCTTTTCTTGCAGGCAAGAGCCAAGATGATGTTGCTGTGAGAAGAATCATTTTGCGTCTTTGCTGTGTATATTTAGAGTACCCAGGGATGGGTGGAGGATTGATCAATTTGTTCAGTGACATGCCCCTGGAAAGCGCTTTCTCTAAATCCCCACCACCATTTCAGGTGACCCCAAGCCCAACCTGCACCCAGGCAAGGAGCAGGAGGGATGCCCTCTACCCTGTTGTCCTAGTGGTTTAGATGATGCCTTCATGGCCTCCACACCTGAAATCACCCATCAGTTTAATGAGGTGATGTAACAATTAAGTAATGATATTCACTTGCTATATTACAGTTTTGGGTTTTACAGTACCAAATGTACCTTGCTCTTTCTGCACAGGCAGTTGTGCCTGAATACTTGTATCTCTCATTATAGTTTACCATCCTGGCTAGAAACAAAAGCCACCCCTGCCAGCATTAATTACAGATGCTTTTTTCTCAAATGGAAATTAAAAATGCTCCTTTTTAGGAGCATATATAAATTCCATTGTAATCCATTCTGTTTGACTTTATCTTTCTTCTCTTTCCATTT
Organism: Psilopsiagon aurifrons; assembly: GCA_025447955.1. Lineage (NCBI taxonomy): Eukaryota > Metazoa > Chordata > Aves > Psittaciformes > Psittacidae > Psilopsiagon > Psilopsiagon aurifrons. The sequence continues at coordinate 24,349 of JAOEHY010046073.1, forward strand.
GCCCTGCAACTTCTCAAAGGGTTTTACAAAGCAGTAGTAGTATTACCAACCACTGTTCTTTTTAAAGAGAGTAAGAATCTGAAGTGTAGGTGTATAGGAACGTTGCTCATAGAATCATAATATGGTTTGGATTGGAAGGGACTTTCAAAGGTCAAATTGTCCAACCGCCCTGCAATGAGCACGGACATCTTCAACTAGACCAGGCTGCCCAGAACCACTTGCAGCCTGGCATTGAGTATCTCCAGGGGTGGCACATCCAACACCTCTCTGGGCAACCAGAGTACTCTACCCACTATTGTACCAGTGCCAGTAATCTACCACCCTCATTGTAAATAAATCTTTGCTCACATCCAGTCTGAATTTCCCTTCTTTAAATTTAAAACCTTCACCCCTTGTCCTATTGTAATAGGCCCCACTAAAACGTCTCTCCTCATCTTTCTTATATGCCCCTTTTAAGAACTGAAAGGCCGTAATGAGGTCATTTAGGATAAATTTTCCAAAAATGCCAATCTGATCAGTTCATCTCCATTTTAGGTGTTGAGTATTTCCTAAGATCAGGCTGATTTTTGCAAGCACTTGCATCCTTTTTCTTCCACACGGTGTCCCATGACACACTGCCTCACCTTATCTTAGTCCCAAAACAGACAGAGCTGTCTATGCACTTCAGCTGTATTAGAAGATGTGCAAGTATAGCAATTTGACAGTTTGAGATGGTGTTGAGGTGGGGATGCCCTAGTGATAGGGGCAGCAGCCCAAGAGTGCAGGAAACTGTGCTCTCTGCTCTCTAACCAGAGTTTGGGCTGTTCATGTAGGCTGGCTGAGTGGTGAGGTGTCCAAGCTACCTCCCAGGCTGTTAGCACAGAGATCTAGCACCATGCTCGAGGGACCAAGCTCCCATACTAAGCCAAGATGATGAGCATTTAGCACGTGTGTGGCGTCATGCTACTCTTATCTACCGCACCTGGAACAATTCTAGCCCCCCTACTCTGCATATGTTTCTTACAGCTATGAACATTCACCAGTGTGCTGGAGGGATGAGACTTGTTCAAGTGGGAGCTGAGTTTAAACTTTAGCTACCATTTCAATGCTTCTAGGTTTTAAGAAGCAAAATATCTTTTATATTTTGAGATAGTACCTCTAGGACAACATATGAAAGGAAGAGGCACTGCTCATATTTAATCCAGATTTCATGGCATTTCTGACCATATTTGTAGGTTAATTCCTAAAGGACAGTTTTAATCAAAATTAACACAAGAATGCAGTCATAAACTCATTATTTTGGAAGGAAGACAACTGATTATGGAGTACAAGCATAGGGCAAGTAACCATCTTGCGTTTTAACTACGCACAAAACTCATGAGCTATGAATCTATTTAGTTCAGTTATAAATGATCTAGTGTCTGATCCCAAACCAAAAAGAGTCTTTATTTTCTTCCTAATAGCCATAGGAAACTGACAAAATCAAACTGGTAATGTGTTCTTGACTGTTCAATGGCTTTTTTAAGCCTGCAAATTCAGCATTTGCTTGCGCACAATGTGCCTGCATCAACTCATTGTAGTGAAAAAGGTAATTATAGCCTGAGATTTACAGACAACATACTCAAAGGCTCTCAAATTTTCAAACTGGCTCACAAATCCCTTAGACTCTAACAATTACAGACACATTTGGGATTTATAATGTCTTAAATAGGAAGTCTCAACATAGTACTCTAGCAAAATGTTGCACATACATTTCTTACTGCTATTTTCCAAAATAAAATGTTAAGTAACAGCATTCCTAAGTTAAAAACTTAAGTGGGCCTTTCTATTCCAAAAAGTTGTGTATACAGAAGTCTTCTTTTGCTTGTCTTGTCTCTGTAGTTTGCATGACTTCTGCTGATAAGTTAATTGATGAAAGTAACAGATTTATCTCTTGTGGACATAATTTTGTGTAAGTTGGTAACAACTTGCATATAATTCTCAAACCCTCAGCATACAGTTCCTCAGTGTGTAATTAGTGATTCTCCTGTGGTAGTTCTTGTTCTAAGAAAACCTACTTCTGGTGAGTTTCAGAGCTGCTTAGACTGGGGACATTTTTCAGACTAAGATCTGCAAAGTAAGAAAGTGAAGAAAAACACATTACAGGAGATACGACCCTGTATGCATGCTGTCAAGCATAAGAAGCAAGCATTTCGGGATAGTCTACTTAGACACAAAGTAATAAAGGGGCTACTGAAGCACTGGCTTTGACTTATCAAGCCAACAAATCTGGTAATACAGACACATCAAAAGCTGTTTGAGGGTTGAATCTGGAAAAAGATCCCCTAAATACCACTGTGCATGTTAAGCAGAGTTTGCAAACCGCTATGATGGGTGTGCCTGAGGTTCCCAGGGAAAAGGTGAGTTCTGTGCACCTTCAACGTTTTGCTGGCTATTATGATCTTCAGCTTAAATCTTCATTTGTCAGCTTGACACCCTTTTCTCTCTCTCCCCCAAAGTCAGACACATAAAGAGATGAGGGTTGGTGTAAATACAAGGCCTCTTTATTTTGTTTCCACAGTACATGACTTCCCATTTAGCATGATCAAGCAGAACAGCAGAGATCGCATAAGCCATCTTTACCTAATACATTGCTCTTCTTTGAAACTACGTGAGCACAACAGGAAGAATAAAATCAACATTAACTCCTGTTAGGCACTTTTCACAAACAAAAGAACCAGAGCCTGCACACAACAGGCAACAAGCAGACAAAACCAAGGACCAGAACCAGAAAAGTTTACTCCACTGAGATGTCAACATTCCTTTGTGGAAAGAAGGTTTGCCTTGAAACAAGGGCTGAAAACTTTCTCAGCTAAGGAGTATGTGCACCCACTTTTTAAAAGCTTCATCAGTAAAACCTTTTTAAGGAAGATACAACCCAACTCTGAAGCCACAAAGCCAGATAGCACACGGAGATCAGAGCCTTCTCTTGTCACTAAGATTGGTCCATTCTCCTGAAAGCTTGTGTCTAGGAAGCTTTTGTGTCTAAATGTGCCTAGGAGCAGTTGTCCAAGCAAAGCCTTTGGTGGCTTAAGTGCAGATCAAGGTAAAACATTGTTATGTTTTTGTTAGCTGCTCACAGTTTACCTCTTGGTCTTTCATGTCCTGGTCTTGGCTGGGTTTAATTGTTAGGAGCTGACTTAAGTCATTAAGCCAAGTCACTGAGTGCAAGAGCCATCTACTTGCTGTGACAAAGATTGTGAGTTGGTTTAGGCAGGTGGGTTTAAGATTGCCTTTTAGCCCTACCTTTCTCCCAACTCCACTCATTCAGCAGTTGCTTTCAAATTAAAACCAGGAGTACGAGAAACCATGGTCTAAAGCCAGAATAAAAGTGAGTCCTGACCAGAGAATGAAGTGCAGGTCTTTGTCTGACTACTGCATTCACTTCTACAGAAGTGACTGCCTCTGCAGAAGCCACAGGGGATGCCTTTGGCTGGAGTGCACCCTGATTCAGGGCCTTTTCCAAGAAAAACATCCCACCAAAATTTCCAGGAGACTGGCTCCAAAAGCATTGCTCAGCTGTTTGAAAAACAAACAAACAAACAAACCAAACAAAAAAAAAAAAAAAAAAAAAAAAAAAAAAAACAAACCCCTCATAGTGCTATTAACTTTGCACAACAGATTGCTGTTGATGTTGCTGATGTCCTTTTGGCTTACCAAGAATTGTTTTTGTTGATGTTGTTATTCATTTTTGTATAGAGAGCCGATGTATTTTTGCTGGCTTCACTGCTGAGAGAAGCACGAGTTGTTGCACATACAGTACCAGGGCGTAAAAAAGCTCCATCTTTAAGCCTAAGTACCTCATACCTAGAAATTCGCTATCAACTATGTGTTTGTGTAATTTAAACCCCTGTGCTCTCTGCAGTGTACTTAAGTTCAAAACAGTCTGATTTTTTAAGACTGCTAGCTTATTTTCAGCTACTCTAGCCACACCACATGCTTGTCTTCCAGGGTCCAACTCAGTCATCACTGCTTCATGAGGCACATGACAGTGGATGATGCCTGGAGCATGCAGGAGCACAGACTGTTCCCCCAGACCAGACTAGTTTAGTCTCTGGCAATGGGCAATGCCAAATAGGACATTAGGAGATAAAGCATAACCTGCCCTTGCATGAGGTTTCTTCTGGAGCTTTTAAAGTTTTGAAGTAGAGGTTGAGTGGTTGAAAAGTGTTATGTAATTGTGCTAGGATTAGCTACAATTATTTGGGCTTGTATTATTAAGCATGTAAGTAACCACTTTGGAAATGTGATCAGTCATGGCTTTCAGAAGGAATGAGGTCTGTGATTAAACAGAACATTGCCTGAAAATGTATCTTCTTTTCTTAGCATTTCCTACCTAAAACTTCACTGTCATCTTGTTTTTGAGTTCCTCTGATACAGCTTCTTTTTGCTTTGCATTATTGTGCATTCTGATACCACCCTTTTAAAATATATTTTTTTTTTTTTTTTTTTGAGTTTTCCTTTTCATGGTCCTTTCTCAAATTTTCAAAGTCCTTTGGCTTTTTTTTTTTTTTTTAAATACCTACTACTTATACACTATCATTTCAGAGATGAGTTGACCATGGCTATGCACAGGCTGCAGATGAGGCAGCACTGTTTATTCTTGAAAATCCAGTATTTTAAAAGCTGTCCACCCTATCATCTGTTATGGACTGTTCCTGGAAATGCTCAAACCAATATTTTTAAATAGCCTATTTGAGTAATGTTGTTAATATATTTTCATTTTAAAACTGAGATATTCTTTGAAAGACAATACACAAGTCTTCATTTCAAGACTTTCGAATTGTTTTTAAATGTATGATCAGAATAGTTACATTCTCCTTTGTTCAGTAGAATAGTAGATATTTAGCAGGGATTATTGCCTTTTTGCTAATCTGCACTGCATAATCACAAAATACAAAAGAATCTACTTCTCTGTAAATATTTTTAAATTAAAACATTACTGTTTATGTGAGCTTTCACTACACCATTTTAGTTTTTTCATTCATGAGTGTATAATCACAGATTTTTATATAGGGTCATTTTAACAGTTCTTTTTTTAACAGTAAGTCCACTTACAATACAATAATGAAAATGTTTAGTCCAGTGAGCAAACACATATTTTTTCCCCTAGAAAGCTTTCTGGTTGCACAAAACCCACAGAATAAATACAACCCAAATGTTGCTTTAGGTCAAGGCAACATTTTAAAGTGCAGAACTCCACTTGCCACACATGAATAATTCAAATAATGCTGCCTAATGCATAAGCAATAGTTACTAGCATTTCATTAATAATCAAAACCTAAAGTGACACAATGAGATCAACCTGTAACAGTAATTTAAGTACATTCCATTTATAATAAGTGCTCATATGAACATAGAACACAGTAAGCATATTGTCCCAACAAGCAAGCTTTCCATAAACTACCTTTTTCTTTGTCTGAATGGTGTGATAACTTTGAACACAAAAGACACATTAAGAAACACAGATCAATCCACAAGCTGGCAAGAGAATTAATAGGGAATGACATTCGGAAACAGCTGTGTGTACATTTTTCCAAAAGCTTTATTTTCAGTCAGTAGCACTGTGTCAATTTATACTGACTTAAAATTATCCCTTTCTTTTCTTCCACCTACTCATCTCCCCTCAGTGTTTGGTTGTTTTATTTTTCCCTTTTTTTATTTTCTTTTCTTCTCTTAAGAAGAGGAAGGGAGAAGGATGCTGCTTTTATTTGTCTTCAGCTACTAAGTTCTGTGACAATAAGGACGGAAGCAAAATAGTCCAAGTCCTCAGCTCTGCCTCCATTAGCATTTTGGTTTGAGATAGTAGTGCTGTTCTGAAGTGAATTTCCAATCATCCTCTCTAATGGAACTTTGGTTCAGTTTGCAGGGTGGTTTTGGTATGCAAAAATTAAGTTTATTTTGAAGAAAACTACACTGGGGGCCCACCTGCATGCCAAATACACTCTGGCCTCTAAAAGAGACACTAAGAGTCTGAACCAGTCGTTTGGCCTGCTTCAAACTGCATATGCAGTGAGGACATTTATCCAAGGAAACAAACTGCATATGCAGTGGGGACATTGATCCAAGGAAAGAGAGTATATGAAGTCTTAAGTTACATATAGTGTAGATTTACAAGTCCCAGCAGTAGCTGCTTTCATCTGCTTATCCTCCCCTACTAGAACAAGCATTTCAGAAATATACACATTGCCAAAGAGTCACAAGGACTGAAACTTCACAGTAATATCCTCAGGAACTTTACCAAAATTGCTTCAGAGAAGTCTGGCAACTACATCCTCTGTATCTCCTAAACCCTTAAATCTTCCACTGAACAAGCTTTCAGGACTACCACAGAGAACCCAACCTCACCTTTTTTTCTGACACTACAGTCTTCTTCCATTGAATTCTATTTCAGGTGCTGCAGTTGAAAGTACCTCCTGGTCTATGTGTTGTATTAATTCCTCCACAGGCTTCCTTTCACATAAAATTAAGGCTTCTTTCTTTCACCCCTAAGCACTTCAGCAATTAGTGTAATCTTGTTCCTCACTCCTTCGGGTCTTCGGCACTGCAGGGGCTCACAGCACTCTCTGCAAACGAAGTTCCTTCTCCAGCTCAGATTCTTCAAAAGCTGAGTCTCCATTTCTGAGTCTGGGTAGTGCCTGGGTACTAGACACTAGTAAAGCTATAATCAGAAGGCAGAGTTCCTACCTTGTGCCTGAATTTAACAAGAATTAAATTGCTCATGACACAGCCAACACTCAGATACAAAGCTCATTGGCAGCAGTTATCATAGGGCTGCCAAAGCACCCCTTTGTAACTGGACCAGCAGCAAAGTGTTGAACTTGTTAAAGTTTTTCTGTATTCCCTATTCCCAGTTCGCAAATAAGCGACTCCTCCTCCCCCACAAATCTCTTTAAGAAGAAATGCTGAATCCCATTCTTAACAACACTACAAAATAGTGAGAAATAGTGCAGTCTGAGACAGTTAAGGCTACCATTAAAGTAAAAGCGCGGATTTAATTTATAGCTGTGAAGGTGAAGAAGTAGGGCACAAACACACGTTGTACATAAAGCTGTATTCTCTGCCCCAGAAAACATTCTTGAAGGAAAGCCAAAGCTGAAAACCATGCAACTCCCTAAAATAAGTTTTAAACAGTAGCTGGGAGGATTAAAACATATGTCTCACAGATCTTTGGTTCTGGAATGTGAAATCTGGTCAATTAAAGTCATGTCAAAAATTCACAAGGAAAAATGCCCCCTGAATCAGGAAACTAAGTTAAATAGCTGACAATTGTATTTGTCAAGCATGTGTGCTACTGTGTAGGTGATTGGGACGTATGAGAAACAAAGTGGCTAAGAAAACACCCTGATGGAATGTGGAAATCTTAATCCCCAGATCTTGAGTCCTAAAGCCTTAGGAATCATTGATCATAATGGATATGAAGCCGGCATCTTTGCAAGGGCACGCAGAACACAGCGCCCTGTGAAGGTACCCAAGCTAACTTTCCAGGAGCAAGCCGCACAGCTGCACCCCAGTGATGCCTAAAAGCCAATATACCCTGCTGGTCAGTAGGGCTAATTGGCAAAAAAAGCCCCACACTGAAAAGACTGCTGCTTTAAGTGCCCAAGCCAGCTCTTACACTTCTGTTTGATGCCATACTGGCTCATGTAGACATAACCATAATGGTACATAAGCTTTGAAAATGCTTTTAATATCAGAAAGTTATCAGTGATGTTGGGTCAAGTAGTCTCTCAGAAGTAGACATGAAGTGAGACTTCGGTGCAGTGACCTCCCTTGTTCTGTGAACAGAGGCAAGTCCTGTGCCTTTATATCCCCATAAAGTGAGATAATAGCCTGAAACAAAGCTTAGTGAAATCAAAGAAGTTTGAAGCAGGCCATAAAACAAATACACACATCTATGTAGTAACTCAACACAATATTGTCTCTACTGACACTGAATTTGTCTTGCAAAAAACATAATAAACATACAAGAAGCAATCCCCTCTCAATCCAATTTCAGGAAAAAAAGACAAGATGTCTCTGATAAAAAATAGGGAAATATGCTTTTTTAACAGAAGGAAATAACACAGATTTCCAAAATTAAAAGGGTGCACTTTTAACGTGGAATTGTACAGGGCTGGAATTATGGCTGCCATATTGAAAAAAAAAAAAACCCGAAGAGCACATTAAAGCTGAGCTGTGTTGTCCAGTGAGAGTTTCCACCTCAAGTCAAAGATGGTAATGGCCAGAAATACCCTGTTTCTCTTGGACTTTGTAAAAACTCACTTCCCTTACAGAAAGAAGGGGCTCCTTCTGTCTGAACAGTCAGGAGCAAATGACCTTTAGATGGGTCTGCAGGAAGCTGAATTAGATGAAGCATTCTCTGTTGTCCAGGAAAACATCAAAATTTTTTTGTCATTGAAGAGCTGTTCAAGTATCTTAATGCCTGCTTCTAAATTAATACAGGTTTCATTCATCTGTCACTCAGCTGAAATGATTGCAACAGAGTAAGTGGAAGGTCTGACTGACCAGTTCTAGACCTAGGAACAAATTCTGTGGAAATGCATTTTCAGCTGATGATATCACAGAAAAATGCAGCCCTCCTACTCTCACAGGCAATGTCCCTACGACTAATGCCCCATTTCTTTCTGTTCTTCCACTAATTCTCTTCTGTCTGACTACAAATGACAAATTGGAACTCTTTTAATAATAAGGACCCTGATTTTTTTATGAATACATACTTCTCATCCAATTTCCCTTAAAAAATAAGCTCCTAAAGAAAACTGAAAGATGTTCTAAATGCCCCCAAATGCCACTGATTTTACCGTACTTGGAAATAATATAATATTACAGAAACTGAATTCTTCCATTATACTCATTACCCAAAAAATCAATTTGCTAGCACTTGCTGCTTTTTTTCTTTTTTTCTTTTTTTTTTTTTTTTTAATTCAGATGCATTATATAAAATTATGGTCTCAAAGCTCTTCATAATGCTTCCTAAACTATTATTAAAAGGAATAGCAGGTGTCCTCTTTAATTAAGGTATTTAGCAAATCCCTTATCTGTGCACACATGCTATTTTACACAGAAATTTAAATACTCTTTTCCTCTAGAACCATGACAATTTTGGTAAAGTAATTCTTGAAAGGTCTAACAAAATTTTAATGTTTCAAGTTTTAAAACATTAAACAAAAATGAGGTGCTGTTCCTGATGATCAGGCACTGTGTTTAATCAGTCTATTCCAAATCAGATGCAGAGAGATCAGCAGAGTAGTTTGGAAAAGGGAAATGAATTTATACTGAACTTGAAAAAGGAACCACTTGTTTTCCAGCCACATACACTTCAGAAATATTCCGATCGTCACCTGAAATAACATGGTCAAAACAGAGATTTGCACTTAAATCTACGCAATAATCTAATGAAAATTATGTAATCCACTAAATGAGTTTTGGAATACATTATTTGCAGTGACTGTTCCCTAGAACTGTGAAAGTTTATTTGGAGAGAAATAGTCAGGGCTACCACAAAGGTCAATGGATGTTTAAAATACCCCTGCTTTTTTTCAAGAAAAAAACAAGCATTCAGCTGCTACTGTGTGACACGGGCTTTCTATATATTTAATAGATTCAAACCCTGAAAACATTATTTATCTGTACAGAATTCATGTTGTTGCATCTGAACTAACTTAGGTACCAGGCACCAGTAAAGCTAGATTGCCTCAGCCATTTTCTCGAAAAGGCAAAAGTTGAATTAAAGAATGACACAAACATGGCCAGAACTAACACCAGTTAGATCTCCATAACAACATAACAGGCAGTGTAGCTCTTGTTCCATACAATGCCCTATAAAGAACATCTGTTCTTTTAGCAGGGTGGAATTGTTTGGGTTGGGTTTTCTGTGTTTTAAAGTCCATCTTTGTGTTTTTGGAGGGAGTAAAAAAAACCACAATGGTAACTGGTCTGCCGAAGTCCTTCTGAGCTGAGCTGGTTCTGAACTGGTGATTAGTATGTCAGTGTCATTTTACTGCAAAAAACAATCTAGCTCGTACTGTATATAAATATAGGTGTGGTAATAAATATTACAAAGTCCATCTGATCATTCTAAATGAACTACTTAATTACGTCCCAAAGAATGAAAGTTAAACCACTCGATTCTTACTCAGTATTCATAAATAAACATTAATAAATAAAAGTAAATGTGTATTTTATGCAAATAAATACTAACAGTGACATTCATGTATATACACATTGTAAATAACAATAATTACTGTAAACAAATGGATATTTAATTATGTATAAATAAGTTCATTAATAACCTTAACATTAATTTTTGCAATTTTTTATATAGGAAACAAGAAGACAATTTTATATGGGCAGAGATTCAGAACATACCTAGATACAGGAACTTCTGGAGAGTGTCCTAAAAAAAAGTGTGAGAAAACCAAATTCAGAAAGCATATCTGCTATCTCATATCATAATTACTTGAAGCTTGAAAGAACTGACATAAATAGTTTTCCATAATATTCCTACTAGCAGTAAACCAAAACTTAATTTGCATTTTTCCTCATAAGTAACTTTCAGTAAAGAGGCTGTATGTCTCGGGAGGAACCCACTGCACAAGTTTGACAGTATAAACAAATACATTAAAAGAGTACTTCTCCTTCCTATAGCTTAGAGTTCTCAAATTCATTTGCTCATTGAAAAATAAGAGAAAACTTTATGCATTCTTAAAGTCCCATTACATGTTATCTAAAAATGTTTAGACTTAAACTCAAAAATATTTTTTCCAGAATTATTTGAATTAGTTTTAAGAATTTAATCCAATATTACTGTGGTTTAAACAGACTAAGAAAGAGCCCACTTACCACTTACGCCCACATAGAATCATAGAATAGTTAGGGTTGGAAAGGACCTTAAGATCACCCAGTTCCAACCCCCCTGCCATGGGCAGGGA
>JAOEHY010046077.1:0-40706 GCA_025447955.1 Psilopsiagon aurifrons
ACGCAGCCTTCTCTTCTCCAGGATGAACAGCCCCAACTTTCTCATCCTATCTTCATACGGGAGGTGCTCCAGTCCCTCTGGTAATAACATGAACCTACCCATTTATGCTAGCTGCCTAGACATCAAAAGAGTGTGTACACTCTTACACAGGCAATATTTAAAAGACTTTTATAAAGTCACAGCATTTTTCTTCCATAAGGATCTGCACATCTAAGGATATGTGCTTGAGAAGAAAGAAGTTAGAAATCATATAAAATATACTACAGGGCCACTGGGAAATTGAATAGACTCATCCAATTAAGGGGCCTTGGCACATACTTTTTGCCCCAGACTTGTGATTTTTAATTCTAAGTGGGAGTTCTGCAGAGGCTAATGTGTGAAAAAACCCGTGGTGAAGCACATAGGGCCCCGTGCATCACTGCTGCGCTCAACCCTGGCTTCCGCTCCGGGTGGTGGAGAGCAGGCTCTTGACGGAGGCAGGCCAGAAGCAGCACAGCATGAGACGGCAGCGGAGCTGCTTCAGCCTCATGGTTCTGGCTGCGAGATGGGAATAGTCTGGCGATGGTCCTTTCCTCCCCACGGGGGGCAATGGGTGATGGATCTGTGTTCTGGCACTGTGTCCTCAGCCCAATGATCTCCAGCTGTCATAGATGGCAGCCGGCTGTGTTATAGCTGGTTCAAAGCTGGGCTTTATGGTTTCTTTGGGTTACCAAACCCCTTTTCATTCTGGCCAGAAGAACTTAAAATATGCAATGCCATGGATACAGAGGCAAATTCAGACTTGGCAAAACAGCATTGCTTTCACTTATGTAAGGGCTGAATCTGCCTCCCAGTGTTTTAGTGGCCAGTTACTTTCCCTCTGTTCAGTGTAAAAGTATTGCTTCTGCTGTCCCAGGCAGCTAGAAGTACCTCTAAAGCACATTCATCCAAGCCCTTCAGAATCAGTAAGAGTTGGAATGGGTTCAGGTGGAAAATGGTGGGATTACAATCAGGGCACGGAACTCGGAAGACCAAGGCTCTGCTTCTGACTGTGCTGCAGACTGTGAAGGAATAACCTAATTTTTCAACTTTCTCACTTGTCTATCTGTAAAAAGGGATGGTAATCTTTTATCCATCTATTTTACCTATTCAGACTAGAATATATACTGAAATATAAGCAATGGTAACAGAATATTTAGCAAATAGGCCTGGGAGGGTAGAAGAGACAGAGGTGGATAGACAGAATCAAAGCAAGTATCATGAGAAAGAGAGTAGGAATTACAATCACAGTTGGCTCAGTGAAAATCCTTGCTTAGAAACACAGCTGAGGGCAGGTTTGGGTAGCTCTTTTTTTTTTTTCCCCTTGCCTGCCAAAGTGTGGGGGGAGTGGGGAGGAGCCAGCTCCATTCCAATAACTGGAAGGACAGTGCTTCTGTGGGCTGTCAGTGGGAGATGCTTTGCTAAGGGGGAAAAGACTGGGCACACATAGGGTATTCCTCGTGTGACACCCAAATACCCGAGGTGGCTGAAGTCTTAGTAATGCCTCTGAAAATTCACTGAGTGCTTACTAATTGCCCAAGAAAGGGATAAATTTATTCCCTGATGAATGAACTGTGGTCAGCCAAGGAGGAATTTCAGAGATCATATATCTGTTGTAGAGACTAGTGAAAGAGGGGAGAAAATGGGCCAATCTGGCCCATGTAAAGATAAACAGTGATTAGAGAAAGGAAACAATCCAAGGAACAAGCTGAATTTGGCAAGAGTACATCAACACTATGTTTTCCAACCCTGCAAGTGTACAGCCCCTAGGCAAGACCAATTCCAGTGGAAAGCTTCAGCCAACAAACTGCAAACACTTGAAAAAACTGATGATAGGCTCTTTGGGAGCCTCTCTGGGAGGAAGATTCTTGTCTGGCAAAGTGACTTGCATACTTCTGGCACTAAACAAACCATGTCTAACTATGGTGCTTTGTGGTCACCCGTTGCCTCACTATTTTTGTGCCTCCCTGCCTTAACCCACTCTATGTGCATAGTGCCTGTGTTGGAGGCGGCACCTCTCCCCAGCTTGCCAACAGAAGGCAGAGACTTAAATTTGGACTTGAGGAAAGACTCTTGATGAAATCCAGAATCATGAACCAAAGCCCTCTCTTGGCATTAGTCATGCAAGTTAGGACCGCCTAGCATCGCTGCTGCGGCAAGGCTTGAGCATGATTTTAGGACTCCAGCAGCAACCCACACCACAGAAGCAGCACCTCATCTCCGCAGTGCTCCCAGATTCAGCAGCCACTGCTTCCCACACTCACACTGCCTTCCCCACTGCAGGCAGAAGCCACCCTTGCTTGCCTTGCAGCACACCTCTGCCACCAGCCACACTGGCCAAACAGCCTCCCTCAGCTCCTATGCAGGGATGAGTCCCAACTCCTGCTCCCCACGTGGAGGTCAGATCTTTCCTTTTGTCTGGGGAAGAAAGCCAATCGCTTTGTGTGTCCTTCCTCCTTAATGAGGAAGGCTTGAGCATCCCATGATTTATGGGGCTGGGATCTCCAGCCTTGGCTGGCCAGCTGACTGCAGGTCTGCAGCAAGCTCTGGGGGAGGTTTTATGCCCCAAGGCCATTCCAGCAGCAATGTAGTGCACAGAGAAAGATGTCCAATGTCAGTGAGGTTGTTTCTGAAGCCTGGTGTTTATGTCATTCTTGAATGGGAGGGAAACCCTAATTTCCTTTGATGTCTTTTTTCAGAGAACTTTTTAAATGTGAAATGCATGTAACTGGGCTATCGGGGGAGCCAGTGAAAAGCTTGTGGGAGATTTAGGAGTGAGATATCAGCATGACTGAAAGATCAGTCATGTGATTGTGCAGAAAAAGCATTTAAAGGACAATGAGGCAGGGATTTGGGGATACAGATATTTGAGACAGTTCAGCTCTGTGGTCCTGTGGGGCAGGTGAGTGATTTGCCCAAGATTTCACAGGAAATCTGTGATTGGTTAGGTAACTTGCTAGGTTGGAGGCTGCCTCACTGGTACCTGCCAGATGATAATGTTTTTGTCATGGTATCAGCCATACACCACTTACGTTTGCTGTGAATGTAACATGGTTTCTATCTTTGGATATAAATATGCTAAAAAATTGAAATCTGAAAAACTCCATCAGTCCTCTTCCCAGTGCAGAAAGGTGATGTCACCTTCCAGGACCACACATGTCAGCAGAGAGACAGAAGCAGGGGAAACACAGGGGAAGAGCAATGTGATACCATCATATCTATGAAACAAAGCCTTCCCATCAGGCAGCTCTCTCTCTTCCCATTGTGGATTGAAGTGTTTCTTTCCTATCTATGTGAGATTCCCATTATAGGCCAGCCTTTTTGATGAACAGCTCATGCTGCTGTTGAGCCATGGCTGGGCCCTCACTGTCTGGGTTTGAAAACTATTAAGTGTGTGACCATCTTATCAAATTGACCATTGTATGGATCCTAAACACCTCCTTAGACCAACACTCAGGCCTGACTGGCGCTGCCTGCTTTTGTCATGTTTAAAGATCTTGTTTCTCTATGCTGTTACATGCTTTTTATAGATTCACTGGGAACTCTCAAGCGGTCACTTGCAGCTCACTGTGATTTACCCTGTTTTCTGCTGTACAAAACTGTTTGTCAGTGGAGCCGAGATTTCAGGAGGATGTTTGCACAGAAATATAATGAGGCTTGGCTGGTCCTCGGGAGCAGGAACGATTTTGAATGGCTGCTGACCTCGCGGGGAATCTGGGCTGCGCTCAGGCAGAAACCGCTGAGCTGGAAACAAAAACCTGGAGAAACTAAAGCAGGCTCTCCATCTTGTGCTGTGAGTTAGTAAAGGGGTAGTTTACCCAAAAGTCAGCAGCAAACAGAAGAAGAAACATTCATAGTTTGGGTTTTTACATTATTTTTAACAGTAATGCAACTTTTTTACATGGGTCTGTGCTTTTTGGTGTGTTTATATAAACTGTTCACTTGCAAATTAGTTGGCCCTCTCTTTGATTCTGTCCTGATGAGTAGCTTTGAGTTTGCTCTTTCTCCTGGATGTGGGACATGTGGGTTAGGTCCCTGCACAGGCTCTGCAAAGTAGGAGGATGCTTTTACATTTTTGAAACTACAGAGAAAAAGATGTATTTGTTTTGTGGTCTTGTTTATTATCTCTCATTCTGTAAACAGATCTATAGTGGTTACTTTCTGATTTCCACTGTTGCACAATGCATACAATTACAGGAAAAACATATGCAGGAGCTGTGTTTGAATAAGAAGCAAGACAAAACTATGTTTTTTGTCTAATAGCACTTTTTTCTGGTCCTTGAAGAATCCACTATCTTGTAGTAATAAATCACATTTTGCACTACAAAGATACAGAGGCTTGAACAAAAAGGCTGTGGGTTATAGAACTGTTCCTCACAGGGTTGCTCTGCCCTCTTTCCAGCATTTTCTCTCCTCTAGAAAATGGAAGGTTTGCTTATACTTAAAATAAAAAAATAAAAAGAGAAGAGTCGCCCTTGGCCAGTGATCAATCATGGAAAATTTCAGCCCCATCAGAGAATGCTTTGGAAGCATATGAGGCTGTAAGCAGATGATCTGATCCTGATGCCACTTAGCTCACAGCTGTTTTACTCCTCTTTAGCAACAGTGACTGCCATGGATTTACCCATGATTTGCCGGCATAAGCTGGGATCAGAATTGGGCTGTGGGTTATAATTGTGTCTGCTCAGCAGCCTCTGCACTAGCAGTTACTAACAGTAAAAGAGGCAGTGAAAGATGCTACTAGAGTCCTTGTTCTCCTGAGTAGTGGTAGTGAATGTGACTATTTGTATGCTTAAGACTGCAAGACCAGAATCCGCCTAGCTTTGCTATGAAGAGTGAGAGGTGAACCTAAAAAGATAAAGTGCTTTAATTCACATGGAAATATGTTAGGAAAATATTCCTAACTTTCAGGTGTTTATCTCAACCAGGTGTGTTTGGCCCACCACATGCATTTGGGTTTGGTATTTCAGTGCTTCAGGCACTCTGCTGAATCACTATGAAGGGCAAATATCAGTTAAAATTTTAAGCTGCTCTGCCTAAATCATCCGTCCCTTCTTATAAACATAAGATTTTTATTAAGATTGAAGGCTCTTGCAGAAGTTGATGTTTGGAATACACTGATCACTGGGACAACCATGTTCAATTTGCCAACACTCCTGAGTCTGCCTTTGTTTGGTTGGCTCTGCGTGGCTGTGCCTGTGCTGGTTTTGCAGGTAGCAGTGCCTTGTGCCTCTCTGCTGGTGGGTGCAGTTTTCTGTCCTGCCCAGAAGAACATGGAGAGCTGTTTGTGCAAGGAGAGAGGCACAACTGCCTGTCTGTTGTGGGAGAGATCAGACTGTCACGATCTTATTCTCTGGGAGCAAAGAAAGTAAGATATATAGTTTGGTGAAGCTGATTTAATTTTTTTTAATAACCATGTATCCTCTTCAACCTCTAATAATACAGCAGCGCTTATTTCAAATTACTTGCAGTACAACATTGAAAATGATATCTCTGGTTGTCTATCTACCTCTCATGAATACTCTGAGGAAAAATGGGTCTTTAAGATTGCTGCTCCAAAACTTGTCTTACTTTCCCCTGCACTTCTGCTAGAGCAGCTGTTGGAGACAGGACATTGGGTGAGACACAGCTTTGGTGTCACCTGCTAAAACTCTTTGTATGCCTCAATTTTTGTAGGTGCAGTACCGACCACTGATGTCCAACACAATCTGATCCTCTTCTTAGTCAACCTGTGCTACACAGTACTTTCACGTTATTTGAGCTACAAAATGAAGTTCCAGTCTAGTGTTTCATATACTCTGAAATGTACTCCCTGTCAACAACTCCGGGGCACTTGTGCTGCAATTTGGGCTGATATTGGCTCCACCTGTTGCTTTCACCCATTAGTTATCTAGATGCAAGCAGACTTTGATACACCTCCTTCTGTTATAAATAAAACTTCAGATGAAAGACTACTGTAACTGTAGAACATATTCAATTTATACCACTCCAGGACTTGGAGAGCCGAATTGGACAGCTTCATGGGTGACTTCCAGCCTGTAGAAGATGTTACTTTTATCATGCAACTAGATAAGGCTGAATATGTTTGTTAAAAACATGCAAAAAAAGTTGCTGGTAACTGAGGAACCAGGACTACTTAACCTTAGTCATGAGTTATACTCAGTGTTTCTTAAAAAAATATCCTGACATCGGGAGATGTTTATTTTATTATTAATTTTGCCAATGTGCTACTCGAAGTGGGTGTTAGATCTGATTTTTGGTCATCAAAATAAACACCAAAGTCAACAGAAAAATGCAGGCCATGATGAAAATGTAGAACTTCTTAAGATTTTGTAGCTCATAGATGTTGTCTGAAAGTATTAACCATCTTAAATTCTTAAATCATTAGGAATTAATTCCCTAGCTCTAGCAGAGGTGTCAGGGTTCTACTAGTAGTGAAAAACTGCACGTCACTAGCTGTTGCTTGTGAATTAAATCTTCGTAATTGCTCTACAGATGTCATGTGTAACAAACATTTAGTGACATGTCAAAGAAGGCATTTTTTCTGGTTCTTTTCCTATGAAGATTGCTTCAAGGAGTCATCCCTGGATCGTGCAGATTTTGATCCTGGAAAGTCCCAGGGAGACAACTTCATTTGCAGGCTGGGTTCGCAGTGTGTGCAGATCCCTGCGGATTCATGAAGAGTCAAGGAGTAGCACTTCTTTTCAATGACATCCTGGGGCCAGGACTTCCATCCGTTAATTACGTGAAAGAGGACTTCCTTTAGTAAAAGCTGCCAATTTTTAATGTAATTGAATGTCACCTTATCCTCATATGACTAGGGAAGAAAAGCGGAATCTCTTGCTCAACATCTATTTGTTTTATGGCCTTACATATTTTTTGTGTCACTCAGGGCTTTGTGTGTCCAATAAAAGCAGGCAAAGGCTGTATTTACCAGAATTTGAGCTAGAGGTACCAGGAACTAAATTTGTCTTCTGCTTCTTTGGCTGATGGAAAAACTCAAAGCTGAATAGTTGCAACTGGTGCTCTCTCAGGTAAAGGACAAGGACTCATGTACAAGGAGGTGCTGTGGCTCTATAGGTCTGGCTGCTGGTGATCATCAAGCAAGAGACCCCTTTTCTGCAGCATCTTTTAGCTTTTTCTGTGCTGGTCAGACTTATTCCTACAAATCAGTGAATCAGGACCATCTTTGTTAGTAATATTTAGTGTATAACTTTCCTGCTCAAGGATTAAAAAACCTTTGTAAAAATAAGAAAAAATGGCCTGAATGATCTTGCTGCTGTTGTGTCATATTTGATCAGCTATTTTCTTCTTTCTTTTGGGAAATAAAATAAGTGAAAATAAATATTAGGATGTATACAAAATAAGCTTACACTTGTAAATAAACATGAAGAAAATGTGTTGCTTTTGGCCAGTTTTATAGAGCTGAATCTGACAGTTTCAATTCAGTAAATATTGATAAGCAAACAGAAAACCCCTTTCTTTCAAAGCTTGGGCACTGAATCCAGGTGTCACCTTTTTGACAGCAGCTGACCAGTTAAACTTGTCTCAACATAATCTCATAGAGGAACTTGACTACAGATAGGACGAGTAGAACTCCTCAAGTTGTCTTATGAATTCTACTTTTTTGATTTTAGAATGACTCTCTCTTACAGGATGATGAACTGCCAGTCACACAGGAAAAGAAAATCAGGCAGACATTTCTTTTCTGGAAAGAGGCTGGTAACAACAAAGAAAATCAAGTACATCATCTTTCATATTCACATCAACCCATCTATTGTGGAAAACAGAAATCAGCGTTTTCTCATTCAGCTGAAATATTATTTCTGTGCTATTTCTAGACTGAAGAGACAAATATCGACGAAAGGGAGCACATTTAATAATCACCCAAAAGAAAGGGAAGGACACTGAAAAATCCAAAGCTCAGTCCTGCTCTATGTCAGCCAGTGCTGCTGCATCCAGAGATGGCTGCTGGGAAGAGCAAATGCTGGTTCCTGGGAGTCACAGAGCTATGACGTTTCACCGGTAGCTGTCTTGTTGTCTCTCTCAAGTGAGTTTATGTGTTTGTTTGGGTTTTTTCCTGCTTCTTTTGTGACAGAGTGGGTGTGGAGAAGGACTAGGCAGAGATGTCCAGGAACTGAGTGGAAGGAGGTCAACTTGTGTTGCTCCCCTGCCATTTAATGAAAAGCAGACTAGCCACCAGGTAAACAAAGGTGACAGAGGGCGTAGGTGGCAGATTGTGCTGACAGGCAAGTGGTAACTGCCAGTGTGTGATTGAGTGGTCTGAAGGCTTTCCCAGAACAAGCTTGTCTTTGGTGGGCCACAGGCCCTTTTCTGCAGTGGTGTACTAGCAGACTGGAGCATGCTCTGTGTCTCCTGTTCAAAGCAGAATACATGGTTGAAATGAGGTGCAAAGTACTTTCACTTAGTCATTAGGTCTTTACCAGTACCCTGTGATGATTTAACTGCTCCTGAGTAAACACTAATACTTCAAAGAATGCTTGTGCTAATTTGGCTCTGGAAATGGGAAGACAGGTAAGATGTGTGACCTCTGCTGAGGCATGTTTTGGTCCTACATTAATACTAGGTTTGATGATTGTTCGTTTTTCTGTCTCAGAGGAGGTCCTCAGCAATGTATAATTCTGCCTTCCTGCCTGCTGGCTCTGTTTCTTACTTGGGTTGATGGTTGTGAAGTGGTAAACATTAGAGAGCAAAGCTGAGCCACTTTTTGTAATGCCATGTATGAGACAGAGTAAGGTCTAGAAGAGAAATCAGTTGTATATTTACCAGTATATATATCACAGTTATGCTTGAAATGTGAGCATAACTTTCAAGAGGTTTAAGTTAATATTATCAAGATGAACCTCCTATGTCTCTTCTTTGTGCATCTGCATTTACTGATGGTGTACTGGTGGTGCATGTGCTTATAGTGCAAAGTACGTAGGTATAAGGATCCATGAATCTTAGACTTGTGGGTTACTTGTAGACATCAATGGTGGTATCTCAGTAAGCTTTCTAGCTTTTTACGTGATTAGCATGTAGTGAAATACTGTCTGGAAATTGTGCAAAGATTTTTCTTTGCGGCATGACAGATAGTTACCAGGCACAGCATAACCACTGCAATTCGCCCATATCATGCATATATGAGAAGTCATTTTCTATGTTTTCTGTTAATGACTCAGCAACTCAAGAAGTGGGAGTGACCACTTGTTGCATTTTTGAGCTGCTAAAGGGCATCCATTGGAAACCATTCTTGTGCAACTTTTTGGCTAAAGTGGGCTTGCTGATGTAGGAGTCAGAGGTGCAGTTGGGTGACCCAGAGACATACCTCATCAGAGCAGCCACTTAGGAAGTGTTGTTATTTAGGTACTGATAGGAATGTGATGTGGACTGACAATAAAGAAGACGAGTGATTATATTCTGTTGAAAGACCCTATGCAAGTGTTTGATTATGGTTGTTGTGTTCATTCAACACCCCTTTTGTGGCCATTTTCCTGTACGAAGCACAAAATTATGTAGCCTGTGCTACACTCATTGTTTGATATAGCTTGCTACAGAAGACTCTGAGATACCACAGGAAACTGGTATGTATTTTTCTCAACAGAACTGCTCATCCTTCAGCTTTCCAGTTTCTGCAACTGCTTATCTGAATAATATATATTCTTCCCATGCAAGCGCTGTCCGTTTTTCCTTTGAAGGTAAACGTCTGTGTGGGTGAGCTGTTGATTGATCATTTAATGCACTCTCAGCCAGAATTAAGTGGGCAGATCTTTGTGCAGCATTCCACACCAAGAGCTGCAAGAACACCTCAACTTTTCAGCTATTCACGTTCACACACTTGCTTAATCATGTCTATCCTCACACTGACTCGTAAGTACTTGATGAACGTATTTTTCCATGTACTTTTGTACTGAAACTTGGTCGGGAAATTTATGGCTTGGGTGACTTTGCCTCTGTTAAATAAATGTTAAGCATGTTAAATATAAGCATGTTAAGTAAAGTATTATTTAACATGGTTACGTTCACAGTGATCTTTGCTGATGGACCTTCAATCGGGCATAGCTGTATGTATACCCTTATATAGATGGCAGTAGGTTATAAAGTTTTTTTCCTTCTGGAGTTTCAAAATTCAGGTAAACTAACTGTTAGGGAAGGTTTATAAAGAAAGGAGTAGCTACTTAAGCAAAACAAGAGAGCTGTTCAATAAGATGCATTTTGAAGGTGCATGTCAGAACAGAAAAAGGATTTTAGAAATGGAAAAATCTTTCATTAGGTCCATTATCGTTATAAATCCACCAAGCTTTGCATTAAAGAAATTAAAGATGCAACTCTAGAAATCAAAACCAAAGAAAACTGTCTGTAAACACAGCATATAGAAAGTACTTTGTGTTCTGAGAAGAGGATATCTAATGTTATTTTTTAGCCAGTAAAGGTCATAGTTCACATCTCAGTGCCCCCGTGCTTGGAAATCCACCACAGGACTTCAATGATCTAGATTCTGTGAAACATTTCCATTCTTTGCTTAGTTTGAGAAATCTTAACTCACCTCAGGGAAGTCATTTAGCTTCTCTGTACTTCAGTTCCTCCTCTGTAAAATGGAGGTAGCATTTTCACTCTTCATGAGTGCATTATAAACCCCCCCACACCCTAATGCCTGAGACATGCAGGCAGCACAGTGGTAGGACCTCCGATAAAGTGCATTGTTTGCTTGAATCTTATTCTGCATTTTAAAAAGCTGCATAAAATTTGCAAAGATGTCAAAATGTTTGCTCTCAAGTACAAAAATGGTCAGTTTTAGAAATAAGACCCTGTCACACTAACCTTATTATAATAGTGATTATGATGATTCAGAGCATTACACTGACAGCAGCACTGCCTAATCAGGTTCAAGAGAAAGCCCCAGTCTCTGTGCATAGCTCACAGAATGAAAAGCCAAGACAGCCAAGCCATAACAGAGTAAGAAGGTGCAAGCCAAATGTAAAGGCATTATCATATATATGTCTTGTAATTTCTCCGTTCCTCCCTTTCCACACTGCACCTTTCCATGCTTCCCACCTTCCAGAGGGGCTCTGCTCTTCCTCTCCCGAGGTCCCTCACTGTTTCCCCACTGTGTTCTCTGTGGGGAGAGCGGCTGCCTGCCACCCTGCCGCGGTTCTTTGGCGGAGAACCTGCACTGCAGGTTTCAGCTCAAAACAAACATTCATGGCTGAGTTATGAACTCCCAGAGGGATAGATGGTGAAGTGGATTAAAGCACTAACTCTTTGCCTTTGGCTTGAAGCCGCATTAGGACAAAAGTTAGAGTGAGTTTCAGAGTTAACTTTCGTTTGTCAGTATGGCTTGGGTTTGGACATGGCAAAAAGACCAGAAATTAAATGACACTGGTTAAGACACATTGGCAAGCTGTCAGGAGGAGCCTACACTGTGCTCCAGACAGTTTGACTTATTCTGTGCTGACAAGTTTTGTCAATGTTTCAGGAAATGTTTCAACTTCAGAAGTAAAACCCAACACCTATGGACAGCCCTCTGGAGCAAGGGCCTGTGAGAGAAGGGGAGAAGCCACCCAGCATGGTTGTTGGGAAATGCTCTCCTAAGCCACACTACAAGGATGTCTGGGAACAACTTATGCCTTTGCCTGTGTTCTTTGTGAGTAGCTTTTTACTGTCCCATGTCTGCAGGACTGATGTCTCCTTGGGGTTCTTAGTACTTCTTGTGTGCTTCTTTGCAGTCATCCTCTGGTGCTGAGCTAGGTCACCTGCGCCTCATGTACCACATTGGAAATGTCTAGGAGAGACTGTATTCTGGTAATAAGTTTTTAGGTTTTTCCCTTGCATGCTTGAGTCAGAGAGGATGAAAAAAACCTCAGCTGTGGGGTATAGGGATGTGAACAGGTCTTCTGCTCTCCTCATATCTCCCCTATGGAAGAAGGAGTGGTGCTCAAAACTTTCATTATATTGCCAAAACTTTCCAAGGCTGAGTAAGAAATGACTGTTTTTGGTAAAAGAAGAGGCAGATCCTTAAGAAGTATGTATGTACAAGTCAGTGTTTGCTCTTCCTCTCCCACATCAACAGTTGTCTGAGAGTTTAATTCCATTTGCTGTTGTAAGGTGGGAAACAGAGGAATGAAAGTATTAAGGAAGGCTTACCTGAATAATAATTAATATTTTCCTCAGGATAAAGAAAACTGTTGTCAGTGTATGGGAGCCACCACATTTGAGAATATTTATAACTGTTCACTCATGCAAGGAGCCCCAGGGCTCTTGTGGAGACTCTCAGGACACCAGGGCCAGCCCAGGACCCATAATGGGTGCTGAGGTGCTCTTCTAGCTGGCACCCAGGCAGCTCTCACCTGCTTCAAGCCCTTGGCTTGGGGTGTGGGAGGGGATGGGAAGGGATGTGTCTGGGCAGGGAGGAGGAGTGGCTGGAAAGGGGATGAGGCAGTGAACTGGAGAGAGACCCAGGGAGGGAGGGAGGTTTTCTCTAAACCCCAGCTTTTATAGAGACATTTTTCATTTTTCAAATATTATAAGCCAAACAAATGGATGCACAGGTATCCGAGCTGGATGGAAAGGAGGGAGAGGAGTGTCCTGCACTGGGCTGATGTCTACTGTCCTTTGGCAGTAGTCCTGCAGCACCCCAGATCCTCCAGACTCAGTGGTGGTTGTGGGTCTGAAACTTCCCCCCTCAGGAAGCAATGTGGGATGAGTGTTTGGAACCATTCTCTGGAGTCAAAGTAGTTTCTTCCAAATGAAAAAAGTCTCTTGCTATATAAAAAGATGCTATACCTTTGAAGGGAGCTGTTTGAATAGAGGCTTGTGACTCAGAATGCTTAGAAAGGGGTTTTTCCCTCTGATCAGGAATGCTCTCAAATGCAGGTTGTGAAGGAAATAGGAGGATGGTGGCTGTTTTCACTGATCTCTGTCAGAGCATTGAGGTTCCTGATGGAGCTGGTGGGTAACTTGAAAAGTTTTGAATAAAGCGCCATGACCTCTTTCTTGCTTCTTAAACTGAAAAGAAAGCCAGTGGGGAGGAAGGGGACCTGGGATTGAAACCAGTTTCCATCTATTCCCTTTCTCATTCACCTGCAGATGCTGAACTCAAGTGTCTTCTGCAGTCTAAATTTCTTCGTTCTATCTTCTTCCAATCCTTGTCTTTCTCCTTTATGCCAACATTATGAACACTGGAATTAGTACACTGGTGGTGTATTGTATTTGACTTACCAGACAGGAGAAAACAGAAAAGAAAGGACACAGCACTTTATTTTTTGTGAAATGCAAGTAGCTTTTTCTGACTTCAGTTAAGCTTCTGGAAGCATCTGACCGATGTTAGGTTGGAGGTTAACAAAAATCTCTCACTTATACCAGTTCTTGTAACATCCTGTGCAGGCATATTTGGAATTGCAAGAAATGCTCTACCAGATGTCATGGAGTCAAAAGATAGCTAACCTTAATCCTACCTACACCCATAGTCGTACATACATGCCCTAAGAGATAAGTGCTGGTCAGCATTTCTACAGGATGAATTTCTACCTGAACTGAGCACCTGTAAACATGCGAGGTACAGCTTATGCCTGTCACCTGAAATTAATGCACAAACCGAGTAATAACTATTCACAGTGATGATATGTAAGAAGCAAGTAGAGCAAGTGTGTTCCAAGTAGAAAGATAAAGAGAAGTGATCAAAAAAGTTATAATTTAAATGTTAGTTATATAGGCTCACTTGATTTTTGAGAACTGGCAAAAAGCAATCTGTATAGTACATCAGTATAATAAGCTGTTGCTGTATGCCTCAGGACTATTGAAAGGAAAGCTAGCGAGCTGAATTGCATTTGTACTTCAAGCTCTTAAAATGCATCATGAATAAATGTGTCTGCAGGTTCATATAGATTTATAACACTGTATTTTCATGTGATATCCTCTGCATAAAATTGAGAGTGTAGAAGAAAGAAAAATAGGTGTAGTTATTTTTAACAGACCATAAACACCATGAAATTAATTAATTGTTTCCTAATGTGAAAAAAAAAAAAAAACCCAACCAAACAACAGTAGAGGTCTGTGGATTTATACCAGAAACTAGTTTGGCTCCATCAGTGACCAAAATCTAATAAGGGTAGAGTACACTGTGTGAAAGGCAGTGATGCTTTTTTATTGCTAGTATATTATTCTGTGATGGGGTGTGTCTTGCAGTAATAGCTCACATACTTGCTTTTAAAATGTGTCAGAAGAAAGAACACCTGACCCTGCTCACCTTGGCATGCACAGGTAAGAACTACCTGATTTTCCCAGACAGAATATTTCTTTTTTCCCTTAGGGCTTTTTTTTTTTTTTTTTTTTTTTTTTTTTTTTTTTACAAAAAAAGAACACATCATTTTCAGAATATGTAATTTTTCTACTGTTGGGAAAAATATCTTTGCAAAACCACCCTGAATTTCTCAGAGGGTGTATTACATGTGTGTCACATAAATGTGTACATTTCTGTTACAATATATAGATTTAAAAAACCCCACATTATTGTGAAAATATTCCGTATCTCACATAGAATTATTACTTTATAAATCAGTGATGGACACACTTTCATTTAGTAAAATAACCCAGAATGTGATTTATTTATTTCCAGAAATTGACAGCTCTGTGCACTATGAATTTGTTATTTACACATGCATTCACAGCCCACCAATCATCCTATCACCAGTGAATTTCTATCAAAATATAACCATTTGTAGTAGTAGAACACTGACCATGTCTTTCAGTGGTACAAATATTAAAATTATTTCACATGCCACCGCAAAACACTAAGCTGTGTTTCTTTCAGCATAAAAAAATGTAGTAAAAGCTGTGATTATTTCAGTGTTTTTAGAAAAAAGTGTCACTGAAATAGCTGTCATGAGCAAACATTGCCCGAAAAAAACAGCATGGATTTAATAATTCAGATTTTTTTTCACTGTATATTGAATATCTATTTTCAACTTTATATATTTTGACAATATGCAGCACTCAAAATGCATAACTTCTTTTTCTGATACCATGCCTGCATGTTTGTTACCCTAGAGGATACTGTATTTTAAGTGCCTGTAGGTCCCTGTCTGGCATACTTACAATATTTTTATGTGCTTGACTTTTTTTTTTTTTCTGATGTAATCCCTCAAATTTGCTCTTTTCCACTCTTTTCAAGCTATGTTATTCTTTCTTTTTTCTTTTTAATGGGTTGCACAGTGATACCTGCATAAATCTGCAAACAGCTGGTTCATAATACAGCTATTCACAAGAAACTTTTTTACTGTAGGTGTTTCTAGGGAATCACCCAGTTTGCAATCCAGTACACATCTAAATATGCTGTATGAACATGTTGCTCACAGCTTTATTCTATTTGGCTCTTTGCACTCAGCATTATTTCTTTCTGAAGTTGCTTAAGTCATGCTGTTATTAAGAGGATTTTTAGAGGAAAATAAAACACCAGCTAAATCCACCTGTTGAGCATCCATTTATTTCTGATATATAGCCAGCCTGAAAAGACTTTCACTGTGTCAAATGCGATGCTGATATTTTGTGTATCAGTATTTGTACAGTAACAGGGAAGTTGTGCACAACACAATTCTTCCCTTTTGCTAAATAAAAGCCATGGACAGCCATGTGTAACGCTTGGAGTGCACTGAGAAATTGTTTCAGGATACAGCCGGAAAGGAAGAGGTTAGTGGCAGCAGACACAGTGAAGAAAACTGGAAGAACAAGAACATGCCTTGTATGAGTATACAAAAGAGTGTCAGTTCATGCACAACTTGAAATATCCCTAGAAAGGCACAGTTGCAAAGGTTAAGATTCTCATATGATTGAAATAATTCCCATTTATGTGTTACTTGCTGACAAAAGCTGTTGACTTCTTTTCTACCATGTATTCCAAGATTTTAAAATTTGCCTCTGTCAAAACCCTGAAGTGAAACATTCTGAAGACATTTAATGCTCAGCTTTTAAAAAACAGTTTGGTTTGAATGGATTGTTTTGACTTGTTCTCTTGTCTCTTTTCACTTTTCTATTTCCTCATCTGTGGAGTTCAATCATTATGAATTTTGAAGCTAGTATGAGGGCTTAAAAAACCAAGATATGGATGGTTTTGTGCCTCAGATGCAGCAAGATATGCTAAAGCCAATTGTTACTGAGTGATACAAGCTAAGGATTTTAATTAAGACTACAGGGAGCTCTCTATAGTACCGTTACTTTACTATTTCATTAATTCTGTTTTGGAAAATTTTTCTCAACATTTTCTCTTCAGGTATTGCAGTGTAGGTTTCTAGATGCTGCTTTTTGATTTTCTCATTTTATTTCTGGTCTGATGCTGACACAACCAGAGTAAGATTTACTAGTAGGCAGGCAAAGAAAGCATAATCTTTCATTTATATGTTTTACTGAGACAAACATTTCTTAAGAAAATTATGAAGACTCTCCCTTTTCCATTCCCATTCCTCTGTGCTCTGTTATACAGCACATTACCATCACAACTGGCTGAAAAAAGCACTGAACCTCTTTTTATTTTTTAGCATTTCTCTTCATGCCTCCAGTGCAGGAGGGTGTCTGGCAATATTGATAGCCTTTCGCTTCGCTAGTTCTTTATTGTAGGGACATTAAAATTGATTTTCTGCATCTTGGCATATGAAGACCCAAAAGTGTGTTACATGCCCTATTGCCCCAAAATGTGCAGTCACAGAGCAAAGGTTCCAGTGATAGAGACTTTTATGGTACCGGGAGGCCTGAGCTGCTGAACTGGAGGAGCAGAACGAGACAGGCTTATTTATAGTGCTACAGAAGAAATATCCTGCCTCTGAACTGGCTGCCCAGATACTCTGATTGAAAAATCTGATTTCCTGACACGAGCAGAGGCAAGGGTAGAAAGGAGAAGCAAACTTGCAAGACACACCTAGTGAAAAGGTGAAAAAAGCATTGTGCCTTACAGCAGTGCCTTGCCATGGGGCCTACTGGAAACATATTTACAGCTTTGAGGTAATAAAGGTGTGAGTTAATGTTGAAAATGGAGTTGTTAAGGGAAAACATGCAAGGAGGAATTCAGAAATAATGCATCACCAGAAAATGAAAGAATAATTCTGAGCATGAAGCAGCCAAACTACTGCCATAGCTTCCCAGTCCCCAGTTAAATCAGCTTCCTTTTCTAATAAAGGTCCCATAGGTCACTGTAGGCATAGGGTTCTAGAGTAAGCATGACTTTAAGCAAAAGAAGTCTGAATGGAACAAAAATGTAAGATGCTATTTTACAAGACCGAGAGGAAGATTATACAGTAGAGACAATCTGTCACAATCACCTCAAAGAAAGAAATCCTTTCCTACTAGCTAGCAAAAGTCTTTGAGTGCCACAACAAAATGCCAAGTTCGGTCACAGCTAACCCATGGGACAAGAGGAGAGGAAATGACAGAAGAGGAAAGGAGGAGATTAATTGATGATTTTGCTACCATATGCAGTTCTGATCCTTCTCTTAAAAAAGATGAAGCAGAACTTGAAGAGAAACAGAGAACAATGGTGATAAAAACAAACCGTGGGAGAGGTCCTGTAATAAATAACTCAGTAAAGTGGTAGAGATCTGTGAAATTAGTAGTGGTAACAGAGAAAGTGAATCAGGAACAGCTCATCATTGTTCTGCATATAAGAATTAGGGCAGGCCAGATAAGATTGTAATCCAGCATGTTCAAAAGAAACAAGAGGAAAAGCAAGAGGAAATACTTTTTCATGCAATATGCAGCTGAAATATGCTTGTCCTAGAATGCTGCTGATGCTAAAGGTTTCAATGTGCAAATCACAGGAAGTGATTTGACAAATTCATGGAAGAAAAGACTTATCATGTGAAAGAACATTATATATGGGTTGGAATGGGCAGAGATATCTGAAGCAGAGGAGATTGCATGGGAAAATGCCATCATAGATTCACTCTGCTCCTTTTACCTATTTTTCTTACATTCCTTGTCAGCTAGCGTTGGAAACACAGGATCTTGGGTCCAGCAAAGCCCAAGTGTTAGCAGTATTAAAACAAAATTCAGTTTCTGTCTCAGCCTCAGTTAATCCAGACAATTTTCCTTGGACACAATCAGGATACAATCAAGAACAATCAGGCTCCTGGAGAGGAGGAGGTGGTGGTAGGAATGGCTATTATGAATCAATTTGTAGAGGATCTGTTTGTAACATATGCGACAAAGCGCACAGATTTGTAGGTCTAGTTAATTTTTCAGTTAAATAGATATGGTACCAGAGATATTTATTTCTGCCCTTGCCTATAGCTAGAGAAACAACGTTTTACACAGCTTAACCATTCAGTGGTTGTACCATCTGAGCAACAGACCTGGCTAAACACAGAAACGACAGAAGGATTTTTTTGTTATAAGTGAGGAGGCTTAATGCAGATGAAGTGGCCATATGGAGTGAAAAAAACATAAATATTAAGAAGATGGAAATATACTATTAGAACAAGGATTCCCAAAGTTTGTTTATGGAAAGCTGGCACAACAAGCAGGGCATCAAGCAGCAGGACCTGAAATAATTAACCTGTAATTCGCAGGCCTTCTCCCTTCTCAGCTCCCACAAACTTTCAGTTTGCCCTTTCCTACCACTCTTGAAATCTGAAGGATGAGTCTCAGTTTCTGACTACCTTTTGGAGAAAAGAGGGCTACTAAGAGTTGCAGTTGGGTTGTGTTACATTCAGCTGTCCAGACTCTTGGGATCCCCAAACACTTTGCATGTGGTGAGGAGATTATGCAGCTGCAACAGCCTCAAACAACACCTGAATTAATTGAGGATGGCTGCAGCTATGTCACCATGTGAGTCTTACCCAGAGGTGTCTCAGGCTGCCCTTTGGGAACCTTGCAACAGATGAAGAATTGCAACAGGCATTAAGGCAAGTCTCAGTAGGGAAACCTGATGTCCAGAATTAAAAAATGGCTGAAACTCTGTCTGGATAAAGAAGATCTGGGTAACACAACAAGAATATTCCTTCAAAAAATCCTATGGTATAAGAGCTTACATGAGCAATTAAGGACTTCATTCACAGTGTAGTGAAGTGACTGGTAAGACTCCTCCACTGATCTCAAGAGGTGTTGTGTAACACTCCTACAGCAGGTACGCTCTTATGCAAAAGATATTCCTAGCCTGATAGGAGATTTTTTTTTCATGAATCACAGTAATATTCACAGCAGATACAGCATTGTAGGCAGTTAAAATGGACTGATTAGTAGCTGTCAAAAGTATTTTATGGGACCAAAAAAGAAATAAGCTTGCATGGCACCTGCAGACTATTCATAAGCACGCCAATAACTGTGTGGACAAACAGTTGTGCATTCACGGGGTAACAATTCTCAGAGCCAGAAACTCGGAAACAAATGAACCTTTTGGCCTGAGCTTGTAATATGAAATCACTTCAAATAAAACCACAAAAACATAAAGCCTTCTGGTCATTTGTTTTACACTACACAGTGGCACAGTGTCTGCAGCCTAGAGGTGATTAGCACAAAATACCACTAAATCTCTACCTGTTACAGTCAAAATTCTAAAAAAATCTTCTTAATTATCTTTCTGTGCCAGAAAACACAGTCACGTTTTTCTGCATATTAAATCAGCATTGTTGCTGTTGAGTCTTCTCATGTTTATTTTTCATTATTTAAACATAAAGATTTTGTTGAAATAATGCTCTTTCATACAAATGATTTAGAGTAAAGAATGCATGCCAGAAAAGCTTAGTTATTTATTTTGTCTGAATGCTTGGCAGATGAAAATGATAACAGACCTAGGACATGTCTACACTGAGCAGGAAGGTGTGGTGCAGAAAGCTGTGGACGAGCACTGACTGATCTAGCTCCAGACCTTGAACCAAAACATCTATGTTTACATGGAGTTACTGACAGGCAGCTTCAATAGGCTTGGGACCAACCCTGGGGAAATGTTGCTAGATCACCAGCTTCGCAAGTCAGCCTGAGTCTAACTTCAACCGCAGATCAAATTCAGTTCATGAAGACAAGCCATGGAGAAGAAGGTGCTCCTCTCTCCCAGTGGTAGCTGACTCTGATTGGACATCAAAAAATTTCCTGACTGGTTTGCTTCCTTAATTTTTTCCCCCTAATTTGTCATATTTTCAGCCTATGTGAGGAAGATCAAAGCATGGCTGACTCACTTTAATGACCACTACACATCCTTGCTATTCCACAGTAAAAGGCATGGGAAAGCTGGTTGGACTTCATTCCTTGAATCAAATGTCAGAAATGTTGTTAAATGGAAGGTTAGTTAATCATTTCAGATTCCATTTATCTTATCACATGCATTTACATAAAGGTAATTATTTATATGGTACACTAATTTGTTTGTATTCCCTATGGGAAAAAATCCTAGTTTAATAGGAAGGAAACCAGCAGTCACCTTAAGGGTGTAAAAATACTCCAGTGCCACCTTGTGCTGCATCTACCACCAGGATGTGAAGATGCCCCCAGAGTGGTCCCTGCCTCTTGGGAGGAGTCAGATTGACTGGGGACAGGTGAGGAAAAAAGGAAAGAGAGTGAGGGAGATGTTCACAAACATACTCAATATGCACCTGTTCCCTAAAAGTGGACTTCAAACTCTTTGTAAATTCTTTTCCACAGAGACCACAATTGTGCTGCTTTCTGTTTTTTCCCGTTTTTGATGAAACACCTAATTCTCATAAACTGCATTACAAACTGAGATGTCCAGCTGGAGAAGAACCAATAGAGCCTTTTGTAAGGCTATTAGTAGGTAATTAGTAAGTAATTAAATTAAAAAGAAAAAAAAAAAGGAAAGAAAACAAAAAGGATCAACTGGATTCCCTTGAGTCCTTGCTGCAGAGGTATAATGGTCTTCATTGGTCACGCTGGTCATGTGCACAGCTGCAGTGGCAGAGAAACATGCTGAGGGTGTGATTGCTAAGGAGGGAGATCTCACTCCAGTGGAATCAGATCATGTTCTCACAGGTGTGGCAAGGAAACTTTTATAGCTTGATAAATATTTGAAATATTTTTATTAGTAGTTATTTATATAACAATAGAGGCTGCAAGGTACCACTGGTGATTTGGTTAACAATGTTTTAGGTAGCATGTAAAGTGAAAAGGCAGCTCCTGCCTACATCTCTAAAGGACATACCTGCTGGGGCTCTGATGAGGAGCCATGGGCAGGTGCAATCAACACATCTAGGAAGCATCAAGGATGATTAGTCTTTATCAAGTGTCTAAGGTTGCTTAGTCATCCATGTGTTTGGCAGGAATTTATCTTCATGACTTCTCTTGCTTCCACAGTCACCACAGGCCCTAGGCTAGATGTCTAAATATATGTTGAGCTTACATCTGCAGAAAAGCAGCACCCTAATACCTAAACATACAGAGAAGCCTAGGTGCCTCTTACGCTGAAGCAGCAGCCAGGTCCTAAGGCAATCCACCTCCTGTTCCTAGGCCTCTAAACTCCTCGTTTGCAACCTAGTCATACTTAATGCAAGGTCTGGGGTGAGCCCACCTCAGCATCTCTGGGGTGGAGCTCTGGAAATATCCCTTTGGGACACGGCAGTGGCAGTAGGCAGCTGCAATGGTGGTGGCTGTGAAATTGCCTTCTTGGCAAGCCCATGTGAATTTTGTTTCTCAGGGTGGATTAGAGGTATGCCTGTGCCCATGTGCGATGTGGGAGGTGATGGGCATGAGCCCTTTAGCTGGCCTGTAGCCAGGACTGTGGTCACCTGAGGACATGCTCAGGTGTTTGACTCTATTTCAGCTGCAGCTTCATGACATGTGGTGCTGTGAGGCCAAATGCTTTCCTAGACTGAAACAGGGTCTTTCCTAAACAACCACCTCTACTGCAAGGACCTTACATCATCTGAGCTCTTGTTCTGCTTGCCAAGATTGCCCTCTCTTAAATATCTTGATATTTTGTAAGTATTTATACACAACTTTTATCCTGGTCCTCTGGTCAAATCCAAAATACTAAGAAAGGCCCAGAGCACTGCAATTTATGATGATTAGCATCCACAGCACCCTAGTGCCTCATGTCTCCTTGGAAGCTTTGAAAGAAGACCATGGTCATGGCACCCATTCAGGCTGTTGTATGGCAGCAAGGTCACTACTTAGTGCACCAGACATGTTCTGTGTAAGTTGTATAACAGGGTTATTTGGCTTTGAAAACACTTTTTAAGCTGCAAGTATTCCTGCTCAGACAGCTCTGTATCCCCAAAGCAGTAGCTGAAGTTTCCTGAGGTACTTCAGAGCCACTGCTGATGCTGCCACAAAGTGCTCCCTGAAAGCAGGTCAAGGCAAGGGTTACTTACTGCTGAACTTTCTTTTCATCTTAACCAAATGACATACCTTGTAGCAATGCCTGAGAATTTCGTCAGGAAGCAGAGCAGCCGAGGGGTCCTGGTAGGAGGCAGGACAGAAGTTAGCTCACACAGCAAAGTGGAAAACCAATTGCATTCACTTCTGCTTACTCTTTTCAACAGAAGAGCGAATCCCAGCTTGCCTCTGCTGCCTGGACCTCCTTAGACCAGTCTTGCTACAGTCCTGGAAAGCTGGTTCAAATACTAGGGAAGTGTCACCCTTCCTAAAGGCTCTACTGGGCATGTGACAGCCTGGAAGAGCCCCTACCAGCCTGGAGGAGTGCGCACACAGAGTGGGTGTGAAACTGGCCCTGGAGGAGTTGTCATTGTCAGCACAGAAGAGTTTCTGGCTCCCCTTCAGAGCTCTAAAACAGTCGTGAGGTTGGAAGAATGGGTCCAAAGTCCTCCTAGCTGTGGCAGCACAAAGAAGGAAAGGCATACCCAGGTGAGGAAGCCCTTGTCATGGAAAGTTTGCGATGTGGACAGTGTCTCTGATGGGGAGCAGACTGGCATTAGGAAGAAATGGACAAAGTGTAAGGGCAAAGGCAGAGCTCAGCCACCATTGCTCAGTCACACTCGAGTGGTAAATGATGTACATACGGAAGTCTCTCCTCCAAGGTCTTTTCCTTGACATGCAGTTGTCAGGAGAGGAGTAAGCACTTGTGCCTACACAGCCCAATATAAATATGAGCCTCTCTTATGATAAATATTAAATATGTGCTGTATCTTTCCAGGAGCATTCAG
This sequence comes from Psilopsiagon aurifrons, assembly GCA_025447955.1. Lineage (NCBI taxonomy): Eukaryota > Metazoa > Chordata > Aves > Psittaciformes > Psittacidae > Psilopsiagon > Psilopsiagon aurifrons. The sequence goes on from JAOEHY010046077.1 coordinate 23,112, forward strand.
CTGGAAGTGCAAGTTGTCTGCTAGAGAACATCATGAGCAACCTCACAACTTCAGAAATCAAGCAAGGCTGCTGGTCCCCTTTACTGAGCTGCTGTGAGGATGGCTCAGAAAACAGCTCACATGGGGTAATTTTAGCGCTGGTGTTACTCCTGCCCTCAACCCCTCTCTCCTCCCTGGCACTGCAGAAAAAGGCTAACAGCTAACTGAAGACAGACTTGTATGTGCAATCTCTGCAGGTGGAGGTTGGATGGGGCTGCAACGTACTGCTCTTAATGAGGTACTTTGATCTTACCCCTCCCTCTTTTATTTGTTTTACAGTCTTTTGCCTCACTTTCATCCACAGCAGACAGCCATCAAACTTGGTAGATCCTCCCTTCACAAATAAGTTTACAAGGAAGGAACCTGTGAAATCACGTTGCATTTCAGGTAACTCAAACCTGAGAAAGAAAAGATATGTGAAACATTATCTATAAACTAACAATTTGTAGGGTGAATAGTATTAAACCAACCCAACTAGCTAAAGAAAAAATTAAGTTCGGGTTTTTACCTGTTTTTTCAAGTTAACAGAAGTATATAATCATAATTGTATGTATTCAACAGTTTCCAGTTTCAGTGGTAGTTTTACCATGCACTAAGAACTGAATATAGTCTGTTACCTTCTCTATGTATCATTGATAACATTGATATACAGTACCAACATGATGAAGAGCTTGACTGTCCTGTAGAGTATTTTAAAACAAATGTCTCTCATGGGAGCCATAGACAAATCTCAGCTATTGTAAATTTATGTATCTTAATATCCCTTCTCTATATGTACATATGTACACACTTGCTTACAACTTTATGCTGAAAAAGTAATTTTATGAGCAGGACGAAGACATCTTCTTGGATACCAGCAAGCCTCCAATAGGAGCATTTGCACTCACCATATTGCTGGAACAGATTCTATATCATCAGAAATTGTAAAAAAAATAATAAAAAAAATTATAAATAATTAATTAAAGAAAAGCCAGATCTTGTGAAAAAGACCTCGTCAGCTACTTAACAGCTCTAGCAGATGCAAAGGCATTGGGCAGTTGCCTATAGCAATTTCATACACATAGAATTTGGGGAAAATGAAAATGAGACAGAAATGCCAACTTATTGACTTATCAGGAGGTGGGGGACTGTGACTCCGAGTATCACTTCTCTTCCCAGACATCTCAAAATCATGGTTATACAAAAGATGCAATTTAGTGCCCATGTGCCTTCCTCTAAATATTGATGATGCATACAGGTGTCTGACACCAGCACCAATAAACGCCCACTTATCTGTCAGCATCGGGGCACGCGTGCATGCCATTTACATGAATCTGGGTTTGTCTTTTAGTTATACCTAACTGAGCAGCCACATGAGAGTCGTGGCCCATGAGTCACTGTCAGACATCAGATATCACATGTGGGAGAATCGCAAAGTATGACACATACTGTTACCATTATGTAAACTTCCTGTCATAATCGTTCTTGGATGTTCATATTCATCAGTTACCCTCTGCACGCTTCAAGCTGGAGGTTTGCTTTCTATGTAGGCACAGGCAAAGGCAGTTGTTCCTGATTATAAGATAGAGCCTGTTTTGTTCTATTGTTTGAAGTCTCAGTTTGGGGTTTTTTTTACCAAGCTAGGAACACGCTACATGCTTTGCTGTTGCTGTATGCTAAGTTTCTAGTGCTAGGATTGTCAAAAGGCTCACTTATTAATTGGCACCTGCTAATATGAAGAGGAAATACGCAGACTGCATATTGAAACTTAAAATCAGTTTGACAAGTAAATAGTTGAGGGGGAGGGTTGTCCTTAATTTCCTGGTATTTGTCTGACTTCATCATATTGTGCAGTTTTTTTTCCCCTGCTGAATGAACAGATCTATAATGCCCCTTGGCACTATTATTTTCTCGCATTAATAAGGAGAGCATCTGTGTGTCTCAATTCGGAAGATAATCTGTACACATACAGCCTGGCAAACAGAAAAAGAAAGTAAGAAACCTGTGTTTAGCTGAAAGGCTGTGTTTTACAAGCAATGCACAGTCAGAGCCTGAAATGATATATTGGGGCAGCTGATAGTTGAACTGTGCCGTGAGCTGAAGGGGCCCAGGATGAGAGTAAGATGTCCTGCCTGGATGACGATCCACCTTTAGGAGGTGGATGCCAAGCCCCTGGACAGCCACATATTTTACCTGAAACTCAGCGTTCAGAGTGGGTAATTTGGAGTGAGTTTTACCACCTGGTATCTGATGGTTTCACCATCTTTTCAAAGGCCTTTGTATTCCTTAAAATTCAAGTGAAAGGTGCTAGCTGATGCCTTGAAATGGCACAGAGAATGGCAGAAGTAGCTTTGTTCCTGCAGGCTGTCTAAACTATGTAATCCTTACCTTGAGAGATCACCTCTAGAAGACCGAGGAGGGTTCCAACCTCTCTGTCACCATAAGCCAGTTTTTCTACTGTTGCAGCCAAAAAAAGGTGCCAAGTGACGGCAAACTAGGTGCAGTTTTCTGATGAATAGGTTTGAGCAAACCTTGGCGTTGTGCATCTCCGCAAAATGAGGGAGGTGGAAAAAGCCCAGAGCTGCTCAGGTGACAGCAGGAGAAGAATGCGTATGGGAAAAGTATTATTATTTTCATTACCAACTGCCTGCTAAAGTATGGTGTTCCCATGCAGAGATATGTGAGCTGATGGTGCAGAAGAGGCCACCACATTCTTGGCTCTGTAGCAGCATATGTTTTGGGGCAGACAAGCTAAATCTTACCTGGAAAGCCCACCAAAGGCAAGCAAACAGGGGTCCAGGGGGTTGCAAGGCTGAGCAGGGTAAACTCTTTGCCCAAGAGGAATGGTAATGGGTTAGGTATTACCTCCATTGTTCTTCTACATCCAGGAACTCAATATGCTGCCCACACTCCTGTCAAGAACTGTGGAAACCTGGTCTGCTGAAGTATTCTCTCAGTTTTGTTCAGAATTTAATTTCCCTGTGGAGGTTGTTGGAGGAAAATGGTCTTTTTTTCTTTACATCTGAATGTTTTGCAACAGAAAAAAAAATCTTTTTGAAATGTTTCTGTCCCATTTAAATGTAAGTGTTAAAGAGTCTGCTGTTAATTATCCATCCAGGATGATGGCATCTGTTATTTCTTTTTAAATGCTTCATTTACTTTAACTTTATAATGAAGAGCAGTAAATGTATTTGCAGTGGTTGTTAACTCCCTGAATTACTGTTTCAGCATCTTTTTTTTTAAATACAGAGGGTTTTTTTGACTTTTGCCACACATTGTCCTGTTGAACGACTGAGGAGAAAGCTAATATTTAACATTTCAGGGAGGTTTAATTCTGATCTGTTACGGAATCTCTACTGGTGCTTCGTAAGAAAAAAAGAACTTTAGAAATTTTGAAGGAAACAAACTATGTCATTCCTCTCAACATTTTATTTTTTGAATTGCCAACATTTCATATAAATTTGCACTCCCAAATCTTTCTGTTGGAAACTATTTGCATCAGAAAGGAAGAACCGCGAAGCTGGGGGCTGAAAAACAGAATTTACACTTTTTTTTTTCCATAACATTTCACATATCTTTAATGTTTTTCTTTCTTTTTTCTTTTTCTTTTTCCTAGGTCTTTGTAACACACTGTGTTCCAGATCTCAAGCTGGATAGATTAAGTGGCAAGTACTCTATTTGACATGTCAAATTTCTGTTACTGCTGCCTACAATACATGGGAGCAAATGTCGCTTGTATTTTTTGAACATATGCAAGAAATTTCAACCTAGAAGTCAGCTTATGGGCATCTGTTTTTTGCTTGGTTTTTCTTCTTCCTTCTTTTCTCCTTTCTAGTAATGCCAAAAGGCCAATCTAAGTGCAGTTGACATCAGCTCTGTGGTTCTTTATCCAGAGACCTTACAAGAGGAACTTCAGTAAAAATGAGAATTTTTCCTTCTAGGATGATTCTTCCAGGATCTGCAGCCCTGGAAGGCTCAGAAGCTTGGAGCACTCTTTGTTTTATCAGTTTTGTTTGAAGCAGACAGTAAAAAATCTAAAATCTTACCCTTTGTCCTAAGAATGTGTACTATGCCATAGCTCTGCAAAACAGGCAAAACGTAATGAAGCTCCTGGAAGAAGGAGGAATCTTTTCCCTCACCCACACCACTTACTGCAAGTGCCTGTCCCTTGTGCCCCCTGACAGGTGGGGCCACGGAGTAACGAGTGAGTTTGCGGGGTTTAAACTGCAGTGGCTTCCTCCCTGGAGGCAGTGTTAAGGTTGCACCAATGCTTGTGCTGATGCCAGCTTAAACATTATCTTCAGTTAATGATGGATGAGTAAGTATATGCCTTGGCCAGTTCTCTTCACCGATCTTCTTTTTTGCAGTAGCTTATGTTTATTTCTATTTAACAAGGTTATCCTAAAAAATATCTCTCAGATGTGATTCGTATTGCAAAATCTTGCCATCCCTTTTGCTACCATAAGTTGTCTCCATCTCAAAGCCTGTTGTTATATGTAAGCTGCAATTAATGAAGGAAATGGGTTATCTTTTCTAATTCTGAACTGGTTTAAAACTCTTTCTCATGAATTTGAAAAAGTGTATTCCATAAAATATTGTATACCACATAAGGCAACAATGCAGCAATACTTTTCCTTCTGACTACGTGATAAGATTGTCATGATGGTCTGAAGAAGTTCAAAACATACAGAAGTGAAAAGTTATTCTATGCAGAATGGAAATAAAGTGTTTTTTTTCATGAAGATATTTAAATTGTCAGTAAATAATTTGTTGAAGTACAAAAAAATGGCTGACATCTATTACAAAATGTAGTATTTTTGTGGTACCATATAAATTAAAAAAAAAAAAAAAAAAATCCACACCAAAGATGATTCTGTATAAGCCAAAAAAATATTTAGGAATGATTTCATAAAAACAATGGAAACTGCTTTTTTGCTATGAATGTGTATTTTTTCTGCAAAGACTTAGTAAAGTGAAGCTACTTATTAATGTCTTCTTTCCTCGAAGAACAAACTGAACTCACATTTATTGCAACTGACTGATCAGTTCTCTAAAATTTCCTCCAGGGCTGTGGAAGACCTTTGAAGTGTTCTCCCAGTTTTGCTGCTTACCTTCGAGATGTGGTGGAGAATGGAGGCTTCGTTTTTTTCCCATTATTACCAGTTTTCTTCATCCCAGAATCTTGTCACCCAAAGCCTGCAAAGCCATAGATATTATTTATTTAAATATTAAAAGTAATCTCACTTAAAGTGGGATTAACTGCTGTGAAAGCCCCTGATTAGCAGACTGGTGTCTGTGCAAGGACGAGAAAATCTCTGATAATTGAAAGTCCATCTCTCCTAGCATTAAGTAATAGAATTTCTCTTTCTCGTTTAGTATGTGGAACTATCCTTTCGAGCTTTCCATTTTTAATTCTTTCTCCCCCTTCCACCCCTTCGTAGAAAAAAAAAAAAAAAGGAAGAAAAAAAAAAGCATACTTTAGCAGATATAAAAATTGCATTGCATATAATTTGAACCACGCTTTTCAGCTGAGGAACTCTTACCTCCTCAGCCCCACTTGTGAGCTGCCTGCCCATGCTCCTACTACCCTTGGCTTTCTGCCCAAAGTTAAACTACATGTTTAGTATCTTTTTAATATTTCATGTGTCTCCCATCTGGTGAGCTATGTTCTAGTGTCACAGGAAATGGACTTAATGATCTGAAGTTAGGTGGCCATTTCTTACTACATGTGCATATCATAAGCTGGTTTGATAATATACTGAAGGGTTATTCATTAATAACTACCTGGCTGTTTTCTTTTCCAGGGTACTGTAAGATGGCTTGACTAAATGCTACAACCCGCATTTGGATTATTTTTCTTGTAATCATTATTCTATATTTATCTGCACAGAAGTATATTTTTAGCCCATATCTTTCAATAGTTAAAGGGTCTGTGTCCCTTTAGACCTATTTCATTCTTCCCTGCCATTTGCCATATTTAGATAGCTGGCATCTCCATGCTGCTACTTATTCTTTCAGGGATTGTTACACTAATGCTAAGGTTTTGCTGATGAACTATGGCATAAATTTTTTTGTCCGTTAATTAATACCAAGCATTATGTTTTACAGCCAGTTCAGGATCAAATAGGATTTCCGCTTCCTACAAGATACGTCAAGGATATATGGATTTTAGAAATTGGAGACAGGCACGCATGCACTCCGCATAAGAAATATATTCCCAGGAACCAATTTCCTGGTGGCAAATTATTGGCTGAATATATCAGTACAGATGGCTGTCTAAAATGCAATAATGCTAGGCATGTGTCACCATGATGTGGGAACTCATTCAGAAATGGAATACTGCAGCATTGGAATAAATAGATATGTAGCTGAAATTACAGATTGTGGAATACAGGATGGGTGCAGGCTGCTGCTGCTGCTTGGTATTGAGGCTGTAAGTTTCCTTCCTAAGAAGCATAGCTCCCTTTAGGCATTTTGTCATGTACTTGGTGCAATTTCAGCTCTTAATTGCCTATTACAGAATGGAGAGGAACAAATGAAAAAAAAATAAAAGTAAAAAGAAAAAAAGTCAGAATTTGGCATAGCCAGGAGCTAATGCTTGAGGTCTATCGTCATCATTACAAGCAATAAGGAACAAAGCCAGATGGCTTCATCTGCCTGTGGTCAGATGCTAAACTTGTGCTGGAGTGTGGAGTAATGCCTGGCTTGGTGCTGGCAGCTAACGGCACGTGTCAAGCAGTTGCTGACTACAGGGAAGGCAATCATGAAGGCATGCCTTGCGATCAGAAAGAAATGGTCTCCTGGTATGGAGGCATGAGTCCAGAATGAGGCAGTAGGACTTTCTTTTGCTGATGTTTTCTATTACAGAACAGAGGTGTTGAGGCAGATGCTATCTGAATATCCTAACTACTGAGGTGAACTGAGATGAGGTGGTGAACGGTTATACAAGATTAAAGAATTACAAAAAGATACTGAAAAAATATTGAAATGGAGCATGCATACGTACTCACTTGCACAAGGAGTAAAGTAAGGAAAATTATCAGGTGGAGAGAAGCTGTTCAGAGATGTTACCTACTCCATAACTTGGGTCTGGAACAGGAATTCTTTTACTGATCTCTCTGCCTGTGCAATATTTCTTTTTGTGTGAACAAATTTAAAATTCAAACTAGACCAATCAGCCTGTTGGGGAATACAAATATGTTTGTATTTTGAACACTGTTTTTTTATGTTGGTAGCCAAAGTTTTCACTTTGTATTTTTCCTTCTTAACACAGCACTTCACATGTCTATATATGCTGTGAACCCCATAAACACAGAAATAACTCAAGACTCTGAAGGTCAGTAGTGAAGCAATTGTTAGAAAGCTTGAAAGTCCTACTTTAAGGGGAATATGACAAATTTTGAGTTTACAAGAAGCCCTCATAGATTTTCAGTAAAAATGAATAATGGGGCACTTACAGCTTTTAAACTTTACTGCAATTCATGCTCTTCAGTGACACCACACAATTGGTCATGATTTGCTATCAGAAATGTAATGATTTTACTTTAATTCTTTTCCATTGGATTTTTGTACTCTTCCTGTGCTATAAGAGAATTAAAAAAGTGAAGAGAGATCAGACCTTGACAGCCGCGCCATTCTAGTACCTGCGAAGAATTTCTTAACTTTTTCACCCTTTCAAGATGTGCAAAAGTCTACTTGTTTAAAAAGGGGAGCAACTCCAATGAGTGGTAATTATTTTTCTAGTTGTCTTTATCATACATACCTCCTAAAAGTACAAAACAAAAGAAGCAAGGAAGGCATGTGCCACATGCATTGCCATGATGATGACATACATGGTAGAGGACTTAACTTGTCTAAAAAAATGGGTATTTAGCCTAAAAATAATCTGATGACTATAGATTTGCTTTGATTTCATCTGAGTAGTGATCGAAGAGGAAATCAATGGTGTTTCCATTGTATGTATGTGTAAAACACTTTATTATCCTTATGCCAAGTTGTCCTCCTAAATACTGTTTAAATACAAAAGCTCCTTATGGTACAAAGATCAGACTATTTTCTCTGCAGCAGAGTAGTTAGATATGTTATTTGTAGGCCTGTCAATAGATGCTGAAAATACAGACATTTGGCATCAAATTCAACTTCCAGTGACAGATTCACGCAATTCATGGGCATCTAAAGTGTTGCTCTGGGAGCAGAATTTTGCCATCTAACTTTGCCTGGAATAAGATTTGCTTTTTGGATTAATTTAATTTTTTAAAGACCACAAAAAGGATTGAAGTTCACTAAAGATTTTTTTTGCCCCCCCCCCTTTTTTTTTTTTTTAACATTTAACCAAACAAAAAGTCCTGCCAGAAGCTGAAACTTCTCTTATCTTCCCCCATCCTCTGGCCCCCTAAGACCTGTGAAGGTTTGTTCTTGGAATGTAAAAGCATAATATGAAAATCTGAGAATTCATGATATATTTGGGGAATAGCAATTATAATTGCTTTTCTCACTCTCTCTTCTTGTATGGGCATACTTGTACATGCATCTGCTAAATATGGTACTTATATTTCACTCAGATTAGAAACCAGGCTGACCTTCATAACCATGCGTACTTATGTTCTGCCTAAGGATAAATGCATTTTCCTTAGCACTCTATTTAGTTAGGTAAAGACAATTCATGCTGTAAGAAACATTCAATTTGGTTTTCATGTGGAAATGTTCCATGAAAAAGTAAGGGAGATTAATCAGTTAAAGAAATCTACAGTTATTTTTTCATGTTAAATATAGGAGTTACCCTGTCCTACAGATTTTCTTCTTAGTTTTTCAATTTAATTGTACTTTCAAGTGTCAAACAATAGAAGATGAAATGCCACTCTCATTTCCTATCTCATAAAAAGGATGTTACGTTATATTTTATTTTCTAATTCAGTTTTTCACTCTAAGAATAGGATTTATAATGAATTGAAGAAAGGCTTTAATAAATTGGAAATGGGTCAAAACCATTACCACCAAACTGCCACTGCTACTCATCTAAATATGTTCCTGCTTTATAAGAGCTGCCCCCAGAACAATTTCTTAGTTGGTCTCTTAGTTGGTTAAGTCTTATTGATGACTGATTATATGTTAACTAAGAAGTGGTCAAATGTCTTTTGTGGGACATGGACATTTTAAAGGTTATTTTCACAATACTTAAGTGTCTCTCAAAAAGGGCAGGACTTTTAATGAGAGCTTTGAAAGAGCTTTCACTTTAAAAAGTGGCTGAACCGACAAATAGTGAAGAATGAATGGAAAAAACTAGAAAACTCTGCTTGTGCATGTTTTTTTCTCCTCAGCATGCACACATGCCCATGCACAAGCACAAAATGCAGGCTACGTCCTCACCTGCTATAAACTTACCCTGTTTCCAAAGCCACTAGTGCTATGCTGATACATCCATGCTGGTGGTTCAAAAAAGCTTCATAGCACCCTCTTCATACAACAGCATAAGACATTTTAAAGGAAGAGAGGAAGGAATTTAAAGTTGCTGCGTCTGGTCCACAGCAGACTTCCTCTGCTTCTTCAGGAAGAATAAAAAAATGAACAGTCAGATCTAATACCATATTTCCATTAGAATTGGCAATTTCAAATTAGGAAGGGTGTGATTCCACTGAAAGACAAATTTGTAGGAAGAAGGAAACAACCTCCCTGCATTATTCCTAGCTTGGCTGAGATACTTGTAGATTTATTATAAAAACCAAATTGTATTTCCCTCCTTACACTAAAGGGCTATATGCTTTGCTCTTGGATTTCATGGGCATTTTGCCCAACTACAGGATAGGGCTTTGAGGTATTTAGTGCAGAATGAAGGCTAATTAAATTGTTGCATGTTGACATACTACAGACTCTAGGCCAAAAACTATTCTGAAGCATTTACTACATTACGGATTTATTTTCCTTGTGGGTACAACTCTCTAACTGCTTTGGAAGCTCATAGCTGCACCAAGTGACTGGCAACTGTGCCTATATTGCTTATGGGGCATTCTGCTATATTCTCCCCCAGTGTTCTGGTGACATACTGCACATCAGGATCTATCCAATCCCTTTTTATTTTTGACAAATTATTGCAGCCATTCAGTTTGGTGGGTTCTCCTAAAATTGTTTGACAGGCACATTTTGGCCCAAAGAAGTATTTCCTTAGTTCATATACTATTGCTGCCTCCAGAGCTCCTGACCCAGGAACCAAAACATCTAAATAGTTGCCAGTAAAAAGAATTCCCTTGGCCCAAAACGTGTTGTCCAAAATTGGTAATAATCATCAAAGATAAACCTTTTTGTCCTCATTTGGTAGAAATTGCATATTTTATATGATAGCCTACCCACAGCATTTTTCTTTTCATAGATGAAGACAGTGGGCACCTACCATGTCTCTCAGTAATTTTGCAGTACTTCTGTAGGAATCTTCATACCGCACACCAATGACTCGTCCAACCACTTGTCTCACTGATACTCAGGCATTCCAGCAGAAAGTAAAATTATACTACAGTGCCTTTTTTTGACACAACTTAACAAACCTTTCACACTCAGGGAATTTTTTTCTGACCTGATTTTATGCCCTTGAGGGCAGGGACTGACACCTGTAATTTCAATGTAACAGGTATAAGTTGAAAAAACTTTTTATCCCTAGCACAGTGCAGCTTTTCTCTGTTCATTAATGTGCTTTATTTGGTTATCCAATACAGGATAGTGCAGGAAACCTTTCTTAGATTTACTTTTTTTTTTTTTTTTCCCTTTTTAATCTCTACACTTTCAAAATCAGTGGGACGCAACTAGGTCACAGCTGTGTCAGTGCAGACTGGTTGGTCCCCAGTTTATTTTAGGCTCTGATTTGGCCAGCTGACCTCAGTACTCCTTGGAGTGCTTTAGAGATGGTCTCCCACCTGCAGAAGCCCAGAAGCTGGGTATGGACATCATGAGAATCTGTCCCTGGGAAATCCAATGGGAGATGCTTCTTACTTGTGAGGACTGCTGGAGGAGAAAAATGCCTCCTTACAATTTCTATATAATATGCATATGTCCCTCGGCTCAGGGCCAGCAAGTGGAAAGCCAGTTTACTCCATTCTCAGTCCCTAGGCCTTCAAACATAGAAACATCTCTAAACAAAGTACCCCAAGCAATAAGCAACTTCAAGTCAAGTACATCTCTCTCCACATTATTTCTTGAAATCCTTCAGTTATGACAAAGACTGCAAGAATCATTGATCTTCATTGGTCCTGGCTATAGGTCCCAGATACATTTAATGTGTTTTAGATTCAGAGATGTCATTGTAGCCAGTTATATATATTTGATAAATGAGCAAATCATATATATAACTTTGGAACAGATGAGGTTACCATGAAATTCTGGGGGCATTCCTTTACCCAGCACAGATCAGGAATCAATGGGAGAGCAACTGTAGCCCTGGATGCCAGTCTGATTTAATGGACAAGAGAAGAATAAAAATGGTTGAATAGACCTGATATGAATTTCCAAAATAGCTGTTAGTCAATGGTGTATTGCAGTAGCAGCATAACAGTCACAATGCTTTCCAGAATATGAAAACAAGAGCATTTCTTGCAGAAGACAGAAATAGCTAGCATGAAATAGAAGTCCAGACGACAGAAGTCCCTGAATTTGAGGTGTATTCGACAGCAGAAGATTTGTTGAGGCCCAATCTGTGTCAGAAACCACAATTTGTCAATTCATATGCCAGTAGTGTTTTGGCTTGTGATTCCTTGTTTCCAGCAGGCAGTGTGGTGTGAGGTGTGGGAACTTCCCAGCACTGGAATGTGCTTCTTGCCTCAGTTTGGGTTGTGATTGACCTTGCACTGCTATGTCTGATGGTGTGCAAACCTCCAGAAAGGAAAGGGCAAGGAAATGGAATTTTGGTTTCTTATGGAATGGAATGGAATATACATATAGGTCTCAGTTGGTAGAGACCTACAATGATCATCTTGTCTGACTGCCCAACCACTTCAGAGCTGACAGAAAATTAAAGCATATTATATCAAAGGTGTTTTGGGGGAAAGCTTGGGCTAGGACAGTTTATGCTCCCTGATGTGAGAAGTAAGTAAGACTGTTGGCAAAGGCAGTGCATGTGAAGTTCCCTCTCTAGGCTTAACTGAGGCTTTAAGCACAGTGCTACATACATGTTTAGTTTTAGTTACTGGATAGTAAACAGAGACAAAGCAGGTGTACAGCATTTATTTTTAGACAGCTTCTTAGAAAAAAGAGGAAAGCTGCATGCAGCAGAATTTTACTCTGGCAGCACAACATAAAAATAATTTACTTTCTGTATGCAAACAAATTTAAATCCTTTTTCTGCAGTATTAAATACATTGTGAAATGAACAGTTAGCACAAATAAATCTCCTTATTGCTCAGTGGACTCTCAGATACATGTGATAAAGAATGTTGATGCCCATATGTTTAGATGCTGTAAAGTGAAAATTCAGCCAACTGGTCCCCAGAATAGAAGCAAAAATTAAAAGTTAAGTGCTTGGACCCTTTGAATAACACACAGGCACATCGAAAGGGCTTGTTAAAAAACCGCTAACAGCTAAGCAGGAGCCTGTCTAGAACTAGCTAGTTGGAAACACTAAGCACAGGGCATGGCTGTAAATTTGTCCATCTCATGAGACTCAGCACCCATGGAGGTAGCCCTCTTCCCCTGGGGTCTGAAGCCAGGGCAGGGGCCATTGGTGAGCTAGAGGGTGGTGAGAGGAGGGCTGATGTGGACAGCAGGCACCACTGCCAGTGGTGCAAAGGGAGGAGAGTTCTGCATGTGTTGTGTGAAGAGTGAGTCACAAGTTCAACACGAGCATGTTACAGCACAAGTGAAAGCAGGAATCTCCTGTGGGAAAGCATGCTGCATGCTGCTGGCAGCTGCAGGAGGCAGCAGCAGAAGAAAACCAGGTGCTTTGGCTGCACAAGCAATTGTGTGCGGCAGCCTTCTCAGGTACCCTGCATCTCCAGCCTCCCAGTACATGTCTGCTGCCAGTTTACTGCCTTGATGTTTTCTCTGCTTTTCACACTTTTGGGTGCTGTGTGAGATGCCATAGAGGTTCACTGGTGCCTGCTGGCAATTGCTGAAGGATGCATCCATAGCGGCAATTTCTTAATTGCCATTCTTCTGTGGTCACAGCTTGCTAAAATATTCCTCCATCTAATGGGAGCAGTGGTAGTCAGATTTGGAAAGGAAGTCTGTGTGGTTTTGCAGGAATTTGCAGCTAATAAAATGATAATAAGAAAACCAAGAAAGAAAGATGACTACAGAACTGACTGTTTGATGACTAATCTGGTCAATGTGGTAAGGCAGACATGATTTGTGGATTAAGGTCAGAGGAAAACTCTGGTTATGATAACTGAAAAAATAAAGATGAATTGACTTGTTTTTCAGAATGAGAAAGATGAAACTTTGATGGTGGCATTCAAAAGACACAAAATATTCCTATAGCATGAAAGTATATTAATGAAGCTCTGGTTGTGCTGTGACTGCCAGCTTCAGGTGATGCACCTGCTGGCTGAAAGGGGAGTGCTTGAGCCCCAGATCTTAACACAATTGTTGTGAACCATGGAGAACAGGTATTTCTCATGTAATAAACAACAGCAGTAACTGTATCTATTCAACATCTTACCTTCGATAATTGTTCTCAGTAACGATCCCTTGCCTTTCTAAATTACCTGTTTCAGGGAAATATGGAACAAGTTGTATGTGGAGTCAAAATATGACTAAACAGACAGTTGTATGGGTTCAAAATATAACCCAGTGGAGAACTGGAATATTTTATGTTTACTGAAAGAAGTCCTAGGAACGCTAAGATATCTATGAAAAGCGATCTCAAGAAATCTCCAAGATGTAATCAATTTACATTGAACTCTGACGTCATATCAGGCATTGCACTGCTTGCTTCCAATTGGAGGCTACTCTAGAGAGCATAGAGGCTAGATTTTTGAAGTTTCTTAGATGTCTACTTCCCACCGATCTAAGAAGAAACATCTGTAAGACTTGATTTCAAAGGGAGATCAGCACTTACCTGCTTTAACCAGCGTTGTTCTCAATTTCCTACATGTAAAAGCTGTGGCAGGATTGAGAAACAAATCCAAACTCCAACTGCTCTGCAAAATCCTTTCGAAACCTTAGTTTTAGGTCTTTTAATAAATAATTGCAGTGAAGTAGCATACCAGAACTTGATAACCTGCAGGTGTGCTGGTATCGGAAGCAACCTGCTGAATCTCCAGGCTTTTGCCACATATTTGGATAGCATAAACCCCACTACTTGCTACGTATTTTGCTATAATTCATGATACAATTTCCTCAGATTGAGAAGGAAACGGTTTATTAACAGAAATATTTTTATTACAATTGTGAACAAGTATTGGGAATTTTATGGCATTACTGTAGTTTTTATGAAGTCATTATGTATCTGTTGGTAACCCATGGCAATGATAGTTGGGTTATGCAGTAAACAAAAAAAAAAATTGAATGCCAGACTTTTGGGGTGAATTTGAAGTGGAAACACATGCTCCCCTTTTACATTTGCCCTTTTGATGAGGCAAATATTGCCTCATTTCTGTTCTTCCTTTCAGTTAGAGTAGTTTTTAATACTAGGGGAGTTCAACTGATTTCAATCAAATGTGTATGAGCGATTTGCATTATCTATGTCCAAAAATTGGGAAGAAAATCTTTAGCTGCTGTGTATTCAAGACTTTGTAAGCTGAGATAAGTTAGGGCAAGAAAAAAATTTGCAGGACTCACAAAACTATTCCAGGCACTCAGTAATTAGATTTATAGTCTCAGACACTGGGGGAATGATAAGCTTTAGGCATTTTCAAGTAATTCTGTAGGGGTCAACATCCTAGAACTTAAATGCATATGCATGCATGAAACAGACTAGCAATTCAGTGACACACCAAAGAAAAATGTTATGCTAGATCGTTTCTTTTTAATTACATACAGAAAAGTAGTTACATGAGCCTCAGCAGGGAATTTTTTTTTCTTTTTTTCTTTTTTTTGGAAAATATTGAGAAATCAGTTTGTTTAAATGTTAAGCTGTTCATAGGAAAGTAAGACCCTGGAGGTTAGAGAAAGTGTTGTCACTCAAATCTGTTCTCCCAAAGAGCAATTACTGTAGTCATTTAATGTGCCTTACTCCAAAATCTAGTCTGACATTAAATACTGCTTGAAATGTTTGGAAGACAGTTAAAAGGTAGGGATGGATCCTTTTCTCATGTAACGTGCTGAAAAGCTTCTCTGTGCATTCAATCATCTGGCTTCACAAATCCTAGTGGTACTCTTCTGAAGCTGTTATAGAACATATTGGTTGAATATTTCATTTGTTTCTGGCAAGAATAATTAGATGTATGTTTAATTAAGAGTGATTTTCCTTCATGAATCATGGCCAGCTGACTGAAGGGTTGATGACAGTCCATAATAACCAATAATACATATAACAGAATAACTGACTTGCTAGTATAACAAAATTATACGTACTTTAGAAATACCCCAGCAGAAGGATAATTCCCCAGTCAGTACAAATAAAAGATTCACTGAAGTTGACAGGACTATTTTATTAGAAATCTCTTAAGAATCCGGGCAAATTTATTGAAATATACTTCAAAAAGCTTTCTGCTTTCATCACACTCTCTGGCTTGGATTCAAACCTGTGGGAGGTGAAATATTATTGTCCCCCTCACACCACCAACCCCTCCCTGCACCCAGCTTGCATTGTCCACCCATTCCCATTGCTTCCACCCTGGGGTGCATTTGCTATGTTCACCTGGGTTGGGGTGTATTCACATCAGGAAGGGGGTGTTCACCTGGGTTGGGGTGTATTCCTGCGCATCAGGAAGGAAACAGTAGCTTCTTCCTCCTCCATAGCTAAATATTGCCTAACACTAACATGCCTCTGGGGCAGCTCAGCCAGTACAAACTCACCATCTTCACTCTTTCTGTACGCTCACTGTCATCTTGCAACAGTGTCATGTGGCTGTCGGGACACAGGTGAGCTGCCTATGAAGTGACACAGAAGGTCTTCAGACAAAGGGCCCTAAAGCTGCCTATGGTGAGGGCAAGCAGGATCTGTAGGCAGCTGAACCTCCAGTCCCTGTACATGGCTGCTTGTCCACTTTGCATTACACTTGTGTACTGAAAAATGGCCGATATCTTGTCAAAACTGGTTTTGTCTGATTCATTTCTGTGGTGACTTGAAGGTTACACGCTTATGTCATTTAGGGGTGTTTCATTACCTGTTTTTTATATAAGCACCAAGTAAAACACATATATATTTACTACAAGATGGAAATGCATGTTCTTTTGTGAAAAAAATTCAGTTATTTTACAGCCCCCTTTTTTTCTTGTTTTTCCAATTAACCTTATTGGTTATGAGAACCAATATGTACACGTTCGTTCCCAGTCATTACCAATTACTTCTGAACGCAGAACATTTGCTTGCTCTGGGGTACCAGCAAGGAAACGGTAATTAACTGAGATAGTTGCTGCTTTCCCTTGAAAGATAAAGAACAGGATTATGCTCTTTTGATAAAGTAATAGGCTTAAATCAATTTAATGTATTTAACAGAAACCCTTGATAACAGGAAGACACCTCAAAGTCTTCACTGTGAACTTTTCCAATTACTCCAAAACTGCAGACAATGAAGACAAATGAAATTGCAATTCAGCAGTTGTAATAGAAAGGGTAAAGGATGAAATCTGCCTAGAATCAAAGCCTATGTTGAAAGATCATTTTCTAATTAGTGATCATTATAATTTTTCTGACATTGGCAGAACACTTTGGAAACTTAGGCTCTCCTGTGAGTTAGGCAAGTGGTATTATTGCCATTTTACAGACCTGGAATACAACCCACATTAAACTTGAACCTGCTCTTTCCCTCAGGGACTCTTTGCCTGTTTCCATCCAACATCTAATGTCTAATATCAGATCTAATGAAAGCAGTAAGGGCGGCAAGGCAAGACATTCCTCTCCTTCACAGGACCTCATAAAGAAATGGAGCCATAGTTACTGATGCAACTTCACAGGCTTGTGCAGGCTTGAAGCAGTGGCACGTTTGGCTCGATAAGATCAGTTGTCAAAATATGTCTTTATCAAGAACTTGGTGCCTACAGCAGAATTTAAATGGATTGTGGATCATTCTTTACCTCAGTCTTCCCCGGCAAATGCTCTGGCCACACCACCCAAGTCTTGGAAGGCAGATGCAGGGACTGCGAGAATGAGACCCTGGGCCCACTGTAGGAGAGGATCTGGTTCGAAACCATCTCAGGAAACTGAATAAGTCCATGGGACCTGATGAAATCCATCTGCGGGTCCTGAAGGAGCTGCAAATGAAGTTGCTAAGGCACTGTCCATCATATTTGAAAATCGTGGCAGTCACATGAAGTTCCCGACAACTGGAAAAAGGGAAATATAACCCCCATTTTCAAGAAGGAGAAAATGGATGAGCCAGGGAACTACAGAGCAGTCAGCCTCACCTCTGTGCCTGGGAAAATCTTGGAGCAGATTGTCCTGGAAGGCATGCTGAGGCACATGAAAAACAACAAGGTGCTTGGTGACAGCCAGCA
>JAOEHY010046079.1:0-21141 GCA_025447955.1 Psilopsiagon aurifrons
CATACCACTTGGCTGCCTTTGACTCCAGTTCATACTGAAGTTCTAGCATGTCCGGTACGGCAGCACTCAATGGTGGTTTGACTGCATTCAAGCCACGGTAGTCTACTGCTAATCTCCACTCTCTGTTAGACTTTCGCACTGGCCATATGGGGCTGTGCATAGCCAGTGGACAGCATCCATGTAAATCTGGGCCATGCTTTCCACAAGAAGTGGAAATACAGTGGAAAACCACTGTAGTGGGTTTGTTGATCTATATAAACTACTCTTCATGCTTCTTACACTGATGGAGCCAGAGGAAAAAACTCCAAGCCATGCACAGCAGACTGTAAAACAGAAGACCTTTTCTAAATGGACTTTGTGACAGTGTCCAAATGACTGAAAATTAACTCTAAATTCTGTTCTACATAATCAGGGTTTTAATAAATTTGTATTCTTCATAATTTTTCACTGTTTACTTAAAATTCAATCACCACCTTTTACATCTAAATTAAGTACACACTGAAGCACATTTGATCCAAAGAGCAATTACTGATAACTACTGCTTGCTGAAACCAAATAAAGCTTACTCTGCACAAACTCAGTCACCTCTCCCTCACCTCCCCAGTGTCCCCACAAGTCTAATTGTCTGTTCTGAGGCCAAGTGCCCATGTCTTGTCACATCATCAGTTCCCATGTAACAAGGAAAACACATGAATAGGGAAAAGTTCAATCAGAAAAGTACTCAGAAAATAATTGATTTTATATTTATAGTTCAGCAGCCAAACTCAAAAAGAAAACAACCCAACTTTTGATCTGAACCAAATGTAGCATGTTTTCTTTTCAAATTTTCACTTAGACAACTTCTGCCCTCCCTGCTGTTAAGAATTCCAGCCAATTTGAAATGAAAATGTTTTATCTTTAGTGTCGGCGAAACAACCAAAGACTTCCAAATTTGTGACTTTATCCTCCAATAGTGTTATTTGGTAATCAGATCAAGTGACATGAGGAACTCATTTCAACATTGCAAATAGTTTGGGAATACTGACTCCAGCAAGTTTACTGTTACCGAAATAAAGGAAAAAAGGAGGAGAAAACAAATCCCCAAATCACTTACTGCTTTTTAGAGTAGAATCTGTGAAATGCGTCTGCTGCTCAGTGGAGAAAAAGAAAGTAGCTGCAAAGAAATATCACGGATGAGCCTACATCTCTATCCAGTGTGCCCTTTCAAAATGCTGATTGTATGCTCCAAATACACATCCTTTTCCTTCACAAGGAAGCAAGTTCTGAAGACACAGAATAGATAAGAGGAAGTCTATGGGGAAAGGGAGAGAGAGGAATAAACCAGCCTTTTAAAGTTTTCTCTATGTCAGTGGCATTTTGAGTCTGGAAGGAAAGTTGGAAGAAAATCTTACAGAGCTTTTACTAGTTTCCCCCAACAACAGATTGTTCTCAAGGAACTGGGAAAAGCAAAAGCAGTGATGGAAACTGGCTAAAGGAACATGGTTACTTCAGCTTGCTCAGAATGAAGGAAAGGAAAAGGCACTAACAACAGTCATAGAATCATACAATGGTTTGTGTTGGGGCTTTCCCTTCCCAGTTCTAGGAAGTGGCTCTGATCTTCTAGCTGCTAACAGGCAGTGTTTCTGCTTACCATTTATTGAGAAGACTTTGACACAAGCCTCTTGTCAGTGATATCTGGGAAATGAGGACGACCAAGTGTCATTGTAACTGCTGTGGGATTGGAGTGTGCAGTGCACAGCAGGAGCAATGATGAGCTATGACCCAGAACCATGACTGAACTCAAGGGTCTTATTCTTCTTTTGGTTTAAATTACTCTGCTAAAACAAGCTCAACTGATGAGTGTATAATAGCACTAACACTTTCATAAGTACTGCAGACTTTATAAGATATATATGTGTTGAAGGCCAGGTTGGACAGAGCTTGGAGCAACCTGGTCTAGTGGAAGGTGTCCCTGCCTGTGGAAAGGTGCCTGGAACTGGATGAGCTGTAAAGTCCCTTCCGATCCAAACCACTCTGTGATTCTATAATTCACAGCAGATTAACCACTGGCCTTCGTCCACACAGGGCCCCCTAAAGTTAGTGTCAAAGTTCTCTGTTGACTGCAGTTGTTTTTCTTATATATCACTGCAAGAAGCTGGTTTATTAGAATCTTGGAAGGTTGCTATTCTTTGCAAGAAAAAATATGACCATCATCACAAGAATAACCTCCTTAATTTCTAACGGAAGAGACTGATAATACATGCTTTCAAAGATGACTGTTGGTATACCATCTAAGAATGGGCATAAAGCCAGGGAAAAATTTGTTTTCATTCCTTTTATTTATTCTTGAGGGGACAGAAAAATTGCAGCCTTTGAATAGATCAGGGAGAGTGACAGATCAAGACTGAGGTAATACCTCCTGTATTTAAGAAACTATGTCTGAACAGTTCTCTGGAGGACGTATTGTAAAGTCTTAAAATTAAGCACTTTTTTGAAGAATGTTCTTAGAAGTTTATCTTTGTCTTTCTTTCTTCTCATAATCTACTGCCTCCTTTTCACACTTCTACTGGATCCATGGGGCTTACAACACATATTCAGCTCACAGGAAATCTCATTATCTCTCAGTGCTTGCATTCCAGCCTGTTGTGCCAGCAACACAGGCTACTTCTGTAAGATTCTGTACAGAGTGCTATTTCCTACTGCTGGATGTACGTGAATCACTGAAATAGGAGAATATAACAGTTCCTCCTGTGGACCATTTATTTACAGAAGTCAAAGTTTTGTATACAAGCAACGTAGCATATTATGTGCCTGGGAAAAATCTTGGCAGAAGCAAAGATTTACAAGAAGCATCCAAACTAGGGAAGTTTCTGTTCAGCACTTTGGAATGCGAATTTTCTGTGATCTATTCAATTTGTTCCAAGACTGAAATGCTTTCAAATGAAAAAAATGGAGCTCCAATCACCATAAGTGGCAGCAGAGTATCATTAAGAACAAGTAGTGTATTTTTATGGTATATTTAGAGAATTCTTGAACATACACAATACTTCTCAGCCCTGTTTATCCCTCATAGAACTGCCAAGTCTTGCTGATGAGCCCGCATGCTTTGCTATTCCTTCTCTACTGCAGTACTTTGGATAATAAATAAACAGCCTGAAGTTTTTTCTTTTACTCTAAATGTTGTCTGGGTCCTGAATGGAGCAGCAGCAAAGCTGTGTCTCCTGGTGACTGACCAAGCACTAAAAAGGAACTCAGCTGGATACTAGAGTTTCTCATCTGCTCAGTTAGCAGGCCACAGAGGTCATTACTCTACTACCACAACTAAAGTGGGGCTCCCAGGATCTTCATGGAATAACTAACCAGACTGACTGAGGGAGCTGAACATGAGCCAGCTTGTGCCCAGGCAGCCAAGAAAGGATCCTGGCCTGCATCAGCACCAGTGTGGCCAGCTGGGCCAGGGCAGTGATTGTCCCCCTGTACTGGGCACTGGTGAGGCTGCACATCAAATCCTGTGTTCAGTTCTGGGTCCCTCACTATAAGAAAGACATTGAGGTGCTGGAGTGGGTCCAGAGAAGGGCAAGGGAGCTGGTGAAGGGCCTGGAGCACAAGTGTGATGAGGAATGGCTGAGGGAACTGGGGGGTTTAGTCTGGAGAAGAGAAGGCTCAGGGGGACCTTATCGCTCTCTACAACTGCCTGAAAGGAGGATGGAGCCAGAAGGTGGCTGGCCTCTGCTCCCAAGGCACATCTGACAGGGCAAGAGGAAATGGCTGCAAGCTGGTCCAGAGGAGTTTAGACTCAAAGAAACAATTTATTCCCGAAGGGTGTCCAGGCATTGGAACAGGCTGACCAGGGCAGCGGTGGGGTCACCATCCCTGGAAGTGTTCACAAACTGTGTAGACGAGGCCCTTAGTGAAATGGTTAAGCGGTGGCCTTGGCAGTGCTGGGGAGCAGTTGGAACTTCATGATCTTAAAGATCTTTTCCAACCTGGTTGATTACATAAATATACAGGCAGCAATAAGTTAGCTCCAGTGAACCTCGGAGCTGTGAACGGCAGGACTGTGCGGTAGATCTAACACACAATACATGTTAAGGTAATAAGCTATGACCTTATGTAACACAAGGAAATTCAGAAAGTTGAAGTAAAACGCACATCAGCCAAAACCCAGACTTTCATAAGATAAAATGAGATGTGGGACTGACAGACCATACCACTTGGAAAGATTTCACAGTACAGCATTGTAGTTTGCCATTGTTAATCCATGGAAAAAGCAAACAGATAAATAAGTGAGCTACATTCACTTTAAAAAAAAAAAAAAAAAAAAAAAAGGGAAAGGGAGAGTTTGTTAGCATAGCATCTCTTAATTTGCTGATTTCTGTAACATTCTGTAGATGGCAGTGTGGGTAAACCATCTCTCAATTTATAATATTGCAGTGCTTCTTTGCATATAGAAGACCCTCAGTAAGACAACGCAGGGCATTTTTGGAAAAAAAAATCCACTTAACGTCCATATGGCAAAGACCTCTTGGGACATATCTGCTTTCAAAACTGCAGCTAGGTTAGACACTAGTTCTCACTTCCCCTCTTACATGTCATGATAAATTCAATTTTGAGTCATTTGGGATATACTTAATATTATTATTGTATTTCTATAATGGCTTATAGCACTGTTGATAGGAATAACTGCAGAATGGCTCCAAATAGCCACTGCTCCCTTTGCACTAATTGCCATCAAATTCAAAGCACAGCAATGGAGATAATAATCTCTTTACATTTCTGATCTTTGGAATTTTCAGTCCCAGTTTATAGCTGGAGATCAGGTCCTCTCTTAGCTGCTGACCTGGGATTTTCAGTCACATCCATGGGATTCATAGCCATACAAGCTGGTGTGTTAGCCTAGCCCTGACTAGTTTCAGCAGAAAAAACAACTGGTTTTAAACAGATTTATTTTCAGAACTATTTCCAGACCGTGAACTGATGCTACACAGCATTTTCATTGCTACATTGGGATATAAACTGACATAACAAAAGGAAAAAGCCTGATGCATACATATTTCCATAAGAAGTCTGAAGTGAATGCCTTAAAGTCCTTTTTGCAATGTATTTATATGTCTTAGTGCATTTGCAGTTCTAAAAACATGTTTTGAAATGTTTAGAACAATTTAAACCTATAAACAAAACACGCATTTGAGACAAAAGAATTCTAGAATCCCAGACTGGTTTGGGTTGGAAGGGCACTTAAAGCTCATCCAGTTCCAATCCCCTGCCACAGGCAGGGACACCTCCCACTAGACCAGATTCCTCCAAGCCCTGTCCAAGCTGGCCTTGAGCAGCACCAGGGATGGTGCAGGGCAGCCTGTGCCAGCATCTCACCACCCTCACATGGAAGAACTTCTGCCTAAGATATAAATATAAAATTAATAAAACATAAAATTAATGCTAGTTTTGATGAGATAAACAGCAATTTTGGAATGTAATATCATCTTCTTTTTTTTTTTTTTTCACAAGATAAACAACAGAATTTATCCAAGGAAAACTTCCTATATTCCAGTCACATTCCCTTTATATTCAAACATTTGTGCCAAATGCCTTGAAGGTTTTATCGACTTTGAGAAGGAAAAGAGTTGGGATATAGTCTTACTGTCCTTTATTTGGTTTACCTGTATTTCATGGGGGAGGGTGGGGGTTAGCAGTTACAGAAATATCAGCTCTCATCAAAATAATTATGCAGACACAGAATGCACAGATTTTAAACCCAGATTTTTTTGTCCTCACAATAAAGATTTTATTGCCTTTTGAAACATGGCAATGATAGGATATATATAAATAAACCTGCAGTTGCAAGCTGCAATTATGCCTGACTTGAGTTTATTTCCAGTTATTTACATTAACAGTTTTGTGTTACTTTGGGTGCCTTTTCTTATTTAGGTTTAAAGAAAGTGGTTGGTTGGTTTGTTTGTTTTCTCATATGTGTCTGGCAAATTACATATTGAATTTTTACAACTGCAGGAAAAATTTGAGTCCTACTTATATTTCTCCTTATTGACTTACAGGAAACACATAGCAGAAATGCATCTTTATATTATCTAGTCATCTGCATGGTCTATATTAATACATAAATACAGTCCCCAGCTAGGTTGAAATCCACTCTGAAGCGACGTCTGCTAATAAATAGTTGCCCTCCTTTCCTTCCTTTCCTTAATACTCACAGTATATAGTTCTTCCATACTGACAAAGATTTTTATAAACCATTAAATGAAAAGCATTCATAGAGGGCAGCTTTATGACAAAATCAATAACATTTACTCAGCAAGGCTTGAGAATTCTAATCAGGAAGCTGGTTCTCTATAACCTTAAAAACAAGTGACAAATCAGTACATCCATCTTGCATACAAATAGGGGACCAGCTTCAAAATCCAACCACTTGTCTTGTAGAAGCTTGGCTTGTTTTGGAAGACGTAATTCTGGGAATCCATCTAAGTACTACTCATGATCATAAACCTCAAGGCTCACGACCAGCTTGACCTGACTTTCACATATCTAACAGGCAACAAATGACTAATTCACTCAGCCACTCCAGCAAGTGACTGAATAACACGCTCTTCTGTGCTAAAGCTCAGGATAAATTCTACAATACTTTTCACATACGAAAAAATCTTTCTCCTCCAAAATAATGCCATACTGAACAGCTAAGCCATCCTGAACAATTAAATTTCTAACTCACAGCAAGCTGTGTTTGGTAAGTATTTTAAAAGACATGTTCCACATAGCCATTTCCTCCAGTTTAATCTTCTGTCACCTTTCAGTTGAGAGTGATAACAACTTATTTACCTTAATTAGATGAAATATACCTCTTACCCGTTCATAGCTGGCCCTTCCTGAGTTAGTCTTACTTGCAATTTATATCATGCTGTGTTTTTGTCTCACAAATAACATCTTCCATCAAACTGACAAGTCCTTTTCTTTAACTTGCTTCCATAATAAATAATACCACCTCTCAAATCTGTTTTCATTAGCAAAGACATGGGTGAGGTAGAAAGGGCTCCTTTGGGGGTGGAAGACACTGTCATTTTCTGTAGCTACTGTTGAATGCATTTTTACATCCCTTTAGCATAGCACATCTTATTATGACTGACAGGTCTGTAATGGGATTTTTTGCTCTTGTCATCTTTTTTCACCAAAAAGACACAAGTTTTACCAGTTTTGACCTGCAAGCATTTGTCAACATTGGCTTTACAAAGTATAGTATATCTTTCAGCTACCAGTTTGTTGCCAGACATAAGGAATTATGGAAATCCCAACCCTGAAACTGGTTCATTTTGGATTGTTCATGTTTCTGATATTACATTCCCTGTTTAATATTAATGGCATTGTTCAAGGCCAGGTTTGATAGAGCCTTTGGCAACATGGTCTAGTGTGAGGCCAACCCTGTGAGGCTGGTCCTTTCCAACCCAAACTATTCTATGATGCTATGAAATCGCTGCTCATCTGGCTTAAGGCCAGAGACACTATTTCCGCTTACACAAGGAGTGTGATAGAAGGCTTTTTTTAACTACCTCCAGACTTTGCCTCCTTTCTAATTCCATGAGAACGTGTCTTCTAGCCTATCATGTCTTCATACAGAAAAAAAAAGTATTATCATATAAAGGTATTTCAAAATTTTATATCAAATTAACAGAGCCAACAAAACAGTGAAAGAAACAAAAACTAAACCAGTCTCTCTTGGACCAAAATGATGATGAATAATCAGTCCTGGGTCTGGAAGATGAAAAAGGCTCAGATGTTTTCTTTTGCTAGATTTTTCTACGAAAAACTCTCAGAAAAATATCGTCATTATTTGGTATTTTTTTGAAAATTGGAGGTTCTGGTTATGAAAAATGCTTTGGGAATTTGGGCAGCTATTTGGAATTCTATTCTATTTGGAATAAAGTTGTCATTTATTATTAAACAATTGTGTTGTTAAACAGAATACTTTGATTTCAGATCTATCTTTTTTTGCTTTTAATGCTCTGTGAAGCTAAAAAGATTTTTAGAATCAAGTTAAAAATCTCAGCACCATGTGTTGTCATGACTAGAGTATCTGGGCACTTGATGAATGCCCCACACTGCTGAAAAACCAAAATCAGATGAGAAAAGCCCAGTTTCATTATCTCCATTGTGTGTTCTGTCTGCCAGGTTGTATTTCAATCAGCACTGCCCTTTGCTTAAAAAGTGTATTTAAAAGTTAATTACCTAACAAATAGCAAGTGATATAGATTAGTAATACACCAAATAGGAAAGTGCATTATCCAACTATTAGGAAGCTGTTAACCCCTTTAGATAATCAGAAACAGCAAATAAGCAAACAAGTGACCAAGCGCTTTATCTAAAAATGTAAAATGTCTGCAAGAAATGGAAAAGACAGTGCTTCATGCTTCTCCACTT
Organism: Psilopsiagon aurifrons; assembly: GCA_025447955.1. Lineage (NCBI taxonomy): Eukaryota > Metazoa > Chordata > Aves > Psittaciformes > Psittacidae > Psilopsiagon > Psilopsiagon aurifrons. The sequence continues at coordinate 8,404 of JAOEHY010046079.1, forward strand.
CCAAAGGTAAAAAAACAAATCAAAACAGACTAAAAAGCAAAACCACACTCAGGTTAATTTCAGATACTATCAAAATGCTACTTTTTGCAGACCGTAAACAAAAAGCAAGTTGACACACACTGCACTGAAGGATGCCATGGCAAATGCACAAGCAGCAGTTTGTATTACCATACAGAACATTACAGGACAGTAGATTTGAAATCAGCTGGGAAAGAGCTAAGTATATAAACTACTTCCATGAAAATATCAGAATTCTTGCATTTTTGTCAAAAGTGACTAGCTTTTATTCTTTTCAACAACTACCAGAGTCAGAGAAAGCAGAGAATAGGCACACTGCACACTTCATACTACCTCATATGGGAAAACTCTAGGAGAAATCTTCCCTTGAGATGTGATTTACATGAAAAAGAAGAGAAAGGCTAAATTCTGAACATCATTGATTTGCAGAATAGAACTTCACAACTCACAAAGAGTTATAAAGCAGGTATGTTTACTGCGGCGCCGGGTGCAAAGGAGGATCACTCCACCTAACTTGCACACCAAGAGCTCAACAAGCTAGATATTCATAAGATTCATATTCATAAGATTTCACAAGCATAGGAAGACATTATTACAAATAGTTACAAGAACTCATTAATACCATCCCCCTCCCCTCTACGCCTGCGCACTGCCATCTGGTGGTCTTGGGCCAGGGTCTTCTGAATGAAGTAAGAGGTCTTCCTCTCCACGCTCTTTTCACCTTTCGCACAGTTTCCCCAGCTGGCAACCTCAAGTCTTTTAGAGACTAGTTGAAACAGGTTCCTGTCAGACATTCATCCTCTTGAGGGTAAAGGGTCCCTGATTTTAAGCAATGTGTTTTGGTTACCTATTCTATTCTGGGTTATAGTTTAACTACAAGACTAGCAAGAACAAGAACATACCTGTTCCCTATACTAAGTTAAGACAATCAATACACAATTTGAAGAAAACTCTAAACCCTTTCCTTAGTCCGTTATTGTTGGTCACATCATCATGAGAGTTTTAAGAACAGGTTTTATAATTTGATTCTTTCTCTCTTACACCCAGTGTTAATCCCACAGTCTTTCACAGGTTCATCTAGCAACAAAATGATAAAATATTTCTGTTGTTTATTCTTTATAGTTTTCTCCTTTGCTGACAATTTTATGGTGTTTGTCACTGTATTTGAGTGTCTAATACGTTTTGGAGAGCTGAATGTTAACACTTTGACTAAACCACGTGGCATTATAATATATGCTTCTGTTTAAAGCAACTACCTATTCTGCTAAACCTAATCGATAATGTAGGCCTCTTGCTCTGGAGAATAGCCATCCTCACAGGTCAGTTTTTATTCAGTGAGTGCTGGATTCAAGTTATGCTATAGCATGTGTTGTTCCGTCTGGCTGGTTCAGTTTTTAAAAGTTGGGAACTATACATTTTTCAGTTGGTGACAAAATAAACTTAGTTCCCTAGCAGAAATCATTGTTAACTTTGTAGCTGCTTTGTACACATACATGTATATATGCTTTTACTTTTTTTGCCCTATAGAGACGAAGTATATTAGAGAAGATTGAATGTATTTCATTACAAGAGGTAACTATTTGGCTTTGGTATTACTTGTGATTAGTAACACATTGCGTGAGTTAGTATTAGATGGCCACTTCCTAGCTACCCTAACAAACACATGAAACACATGGAAAGAATCAACTATTGCAGCACTTACCCCACGGTTTGCAACATTTCAATCCCATTTACTACGCCATCAAGCTCAATTAGGATCCTTCATAGCAACTTGTCAGTCAATCTCTTGAAACCCTCGTATCTGTTACAACAGCCTCCTCAGTGTCTTTTCAGTCTCTTCCCTAAGATATGTGAGTAGGTTTCAAAACATTAGTGTTTTATTTACTGACGTTAATGTTTTCTTCTTCTCCACTACCCGCATTAATACTTGTTTGCTTCCTAATCCTGAAGCTCACATATGTTCTCTCAGGTATTTGGCGCACTTTTTGCCTCAGCTATCAGATTTAGGGCAAAAGGTGTGAGTAAAAATGTTGCATGAAAAAAACTGCCAACAAAATCAAAGTATTCTTTATCTAGTATATGAGAAACAAAACATAAACCTTGTGCTCTGACAGGAACCGGCCCAACTCAGTTGATCCACATATAAATAAATAAATCAAACAGAAATTAAGAGCACTGTTGAATTTCAGTTCAGAACAACGTCTCTACAGCTGAGCTCCATACCACACTGATAACACTTAGTGCATGTACACCAAGGTGGCAATGAAATGAGGCAGAGGAATCCAACATAATGATGTGTGGAAAAAGTCCTATCTCCAAAAAGATGACAGAGGAAGAGACTGCCTAAGGAAGTGAGATAACTTTATTGAAGTACAGTTAGTTGATCCAATTTGACTTTATAAAGATGACATTTTTAATACACGCAGCTTCAAAACATAGCAATAAAAGTTGTAACTGAAGAGTAATTGTTCAAGTCCAGAGTCAGCAATATCAAAACATACATTTTAATACATTAACTGATGTACAATACTTTGATTAAAATACATTATTGGTGCAAACAAACTGTAAGATACCAACCTACAGGAAGCGAATGGAAGCACATAGACAGTGTAAGACATATATGATACTGATTAAATTGCTAAGTTCACCAGGAGTAAGCTTTACTGTATAAATAAAAAGAATACTATATCACAGGAATACTACTGAGTATTTTGGGGATTATGAAGTACATCACAAGTGTGTGAAATCCACACTAGTGTACAAGCTGATGATGACTAAACTGGGATTTTATGGAAAAAAGGAATGAAATGGCTGTGACACAAGAAGGCATCATTGAGAACACTATAGGCAAAATATGGTAATGCCTAATGCTGGAGAAGAATCACAGAATCAAAGCCTTTGAATTGGAAGGGACCATAAAGCTCACCCAGTTTCAACCCCCTGCACAGGCAGGGACACACCTTCCCCAGACTATGTTGCCCAAGGCCCTGTCCAATCTGGGACACTATGTAATGGAAAACTATGAAGCAGATAAGTACTAAGAGTTGCAGGAAGTAAAATAAAATCTCAGTTTAAGTGCTTACTGCAGCACTTTAAAAGAAAATTAAGAAGAAACTTATAGCTCAGTCAAATAATCTTAATACGTAGAGATTCAGCAACGCTATAAGAAAAGAAGTCAGAAAATTATGAGGGTTTTTTTTCAGAGTTGGAGAATTAGGAAGAGAAAAATATAGTCAAAACTGAAAGAAGTTTGACTGATTTTTTGGTGAAAACTGTGATAAAAAGGCACCACAGAGTCCTTTTACAGCACAGATTGACAGAAAGTTTTAGCCTAGTGTGAAACTTAAGAGCGAAGCAATTGGAAATGTACATGGAACATGTGATCAAGACTGAGCAAGCATGAGAAAATAACAGAATTCACAATTACTGATTAAAGCATTTAACAAGCTTTCATGCTTATTACAGGCTAAATTGCCAAAAAATGGTAGAATATTTAGTCAGCTGGATGGGAAATATTAATTAAGAAAGCATAGCAAATAAGTCAACTAATAAACCCCCAAGATTTACTTGCACATGGTCTGGAAGCTCCTAGTGGAATTATTAATGTAACAGGTATTATTCAACAATCATGAAAGATAATATAGGAAGTATTTCCTGTCACTCTGGATTGTGACTGCAATCCCTACTGGTCTAATATTGATTGGAGAAAAAAGCAGGAACTAAGAGTCACAGACACAGCCTTTGGTCAAGAGTGGAAGGAAGCAGCAATACATAATTCAGCGAGGTATAGTGGAAGTGGTATTAGATCCTGGATTAAGGCCCTGTCAGCCAAGGAATCCATCCATGTACATCAAGTCCAAGAAGCAAAGCAGGAACCAAATGGAAAGCCAATGGGTCAGAATGCTGAAAAAACCCAAACAGAAGGATCCAAGAATGGAAGCAATTGCGTAATTACAATTACGCAATTGGATCATAGGATCTTCCAACAGGAATATTGCACTAGCACTGCACAGGTCAAAAACCCAATCTGTTAATTGCTCCTTCACTGAAGAACCTTTACAGTGACCTCTAAAATACTGAAGAAGATAAGAACTTTGTAAACTCAGTCTGTGGTGAAGATGGACTTTCATTAGAGGTTCTATCACAGATTTCCACTTCCTTCTCCCTCAGACCCTGGTTGATGAAGTTTGGGGTAGCTCATAGCAGTTCCACAGTGAACCTAAGTTACTTTTATTTTAACTCACTTCCTCAGGTGTCTCTAGCTTTCAGAAGTGATGTTTTTGCCTTTATTCGCTTAGTTCCACTACCTTCCAGTGTTGCATAATTTGAAATGAGAGGAAAGAAAAGACATAAGCTGTCCAGGACACCTTTGGACAAGACAAGAGTGACGGCTCTCCACTTTTTTGCTCATACCAGCTGCCTACCTATCAGTGCTGAAAAAATAAACACTAGAGAGACATATATAACCAAAAGGTGGCTGATAGCCACTTTAAGATCCTTGTTTAGAAAGACAAATCCAATTTCACCTGGATGTGCTGACTGACATGAAGCTGTCTTCTGCATCATTTACAAACTTAATTACCTACCCTTGGAAGTTCTGTCTTAAGGAAATGCAGAAAATCACAGCAGTTACACTGTAACTATACAAAGTATTCTCTTCTGACTGAAAGGCTTTATATTACTTTCTCTTGTACTTTCTGTTCAGTGTTGCAGTTGTGATCAAATCTTGGAACTTGTGAGAAAACTCCACATATTACACCTTACACTTTATCTAGAACTATACAACAAAATTTTTCTAATCCTCAGTCAGTTCTGGTTAATTTGCTTCACATGGCATTAAATCTCCCTTTCGCAGGGAATTCTGCCACATCAGAAAAGTGAAGAACTCTTCAGGACCATTTAATTATAGATTTGATCCTTCACTAAGTTATTTCATGCTATTCCTTACATAAAATGCATAAAAGCTGTTTATATAGGTTTATGCAAAAGTGACATGAAAAGCTTGATAAAAAGTAAGATGAATTTGAAAGCTATTTCAGTGCCGTTAAAACTCTACCAAGTGCTTTAGTAAAGCCTTTGACAACACTTCCCACAGCATTCCCCTGGAGAAACTGGCTGTTCATGGACTGGATGGATGTGCTCTTTGCTCGGTAAAACCTGCCAGGATGGCTGGTCCCAAATAGTTGTGGTGAATGGAGTTAAATCAAACTGGTGGCTGGTCACAAGTGGCACTGCCTCAGCACAGGGGCCAGTTCTGTTCAGTATTTTTGTCAATGCCCTGGATAAAGTGCACCTGCAGTAAGTTTGTAGATGAAACAAATTTGGATGGGAATGTTGATCAACTGAAGGATAGGAAGGATCTGGACAGGCTGGGTTGATGGGTTGTAGCCAGTGGTATGAAGTTCAACAAGGCAAAGTGTCTTCTCCTCACTTGGGCCACAACAACCCATTGCAACTCTCCACGCTTGGGAAAGATAGAATAAGAAAGTTGGGACTGTTCAGCCTGGAGAAGAGACAGCTGCGTGGAGACCTCATGGCACTTGTGCTGGAACTCTGCTGTGAAATTCATCTGGGGTGTCGAACAGAAACGGTCTGTTCTGTCAGTTCCCACAAGCTGAGTGCGCAAATGTGCATGCACGTACCTGAGATGGAAAAGTGAACTGCAAGAAGGGAACTTGACTGGCATTCTGCTTGGGAAAGTAAACATGTGGCACTCCTGCTCTGATAGCTGTAGACTATGATAGCAAATTTTGAGAACTCTAGGATGTCACTTAAAGGGCTGTCATTCCTAAAATAATTGCAATTACTGGCACACACAACAAAGCCTTCAGAAAAGCAGCAGAAAAATCTAAGTGTTTTGCTGAAGGCAAAGCTACTGAAAGACGACAACAGGTCTTGGGCAGCTGTGGAGAAACCTGCAATGGATGAATATGTATACGATGCCTTCATCTGTTAATTTGTCATTTTGCTGTTGTTGTAAATAGTAATGCTTTCTATTTATATGAATTTTGCCTTAATAGATGAAAGAGCAATTAACAAAAGCATAACATGTACTACTGCATTTTTACCTCCTCTGTTTTTTACAGACAAGGAAACTGCAGCACCAGGGATTCAAAGTAAAATCCTAGAAGATTCTTACCAGGAATGTCTACAGCTGAGAGCTCAGTATCACTGATTTTTCACAGCACGAACTCAAGGGATCCTCCACACTGCCTCTTGCACTGGCTGCTTAGCACACAAACCCATCAGTCCCTATCAAGACTAAAAGCCAAGGAGAGAGCAAAAATGTTTCAAAAACGGTGCTAAGCCACTCTGTGGATTTTGTTTTGAACATTCCACACATGATGACTTTGATTACTGTAAAGCTACAGCTTACTAAAGACTCAATTTTGCCCAGAAACCTATTTTAATACCTCAGAGCAGTAGTTACCAATGAAGCAAAACGAGTATTCTTATGGCAAATAATTTTAAAACTTCTTGTGATTATTTTTCCTAGCTACAAGAATGATTTATCTTGAAGTAAAGTCTTAAGGCCAAATAAAAAAATCCTTGAAGCTTATCACATGGTATGGAATATGAATATGGAGTGATGACGTAGCAGTGAAGCTCTGGTGGTTGTGATTGCTTTCAGGACTGTTTGGACAATGCACCATAAGAGGCAGGATGCAAGTAGTTATTCTGTTTGTTGTGGATGTAATAACAGCAGTGGAAGCCTGTACTTTCTAGATGTGGTTATTACCATTAACACTGAAAACTACTGTGTTAAGTTCAGAAAAACAGGAAAAAAGCCTAAGAACTTGGAGTTGCAGTTCTAAACTTATATGAGAAGGCATTAAAAGGAGCATGGCCAGTAGTTTGAGGAAGAGGATTCTCTTCCTCTGCTCTCCAGAGGCACCCCCCGCAGTCCTGTGTCCAGCTCTGGGGCAACAACACAAGAGGCACCATTGAAAAGAGTCTGGCACCATCCTCCTGGCACCCACCTTTGAGATACTGATTTTCATTGATGAGATCACCTCTCAGTCTGCTCTTCTCTGGACTAAAGAGCCCCAGCTCCTGCAATCTCTTCTTTACAAGAGAGATGACCTTCGATCATCCTTGTGGCCCTCGTTGGCCCCTCTCCAGTAGCTCCTTGTCTGTCTTGCACTGAGAAGCCCAGCACTGGCCAAAGTGCTCCAGATGTGGCCTCACCATGGTCAAGCAGAGGGTAACGAATCACCTCTCTCAACCTGCTGCCATACTCCTTCCAATGCACCCTAAGACACTCTCGTCCCTCGGTGCAAGGGCTCACTGAGGCTCATGGTTAACTTATCACCCACCAATGCTCTCAGGTCCTTCTCAGCTGAACTGGTCTCTAGTAGGTCATATTTTAGAGGCACAACTCAAAACTCAAAGGTTTTGTTTGGTTGGTTGGTTGGTTTTAGAAGTGCTAATGTGGATCAAGCTTCTTATCTTAAATAGTCCCCAACAAATTAGTTAATACAGAACTACAAAAGATGTGGTAGCACAAAAGCATTATTACCCGGTAGCAGTTAGCTTGTCCTTTATTTAATAACTATCTATAATTTGGAGATATATATATGGATATAATTCATAATTTTTGGATAGTAAAATAGAAACTTTCTATTCAGAGTAGAAATTTGCAGGGTTAAATTGCAATATGACACTCCCAAAGGAGTTTAATGGCTTATTTAAGTGTATATATCACTTAGGAGTTCAGAAGGAGCAACTGACAAATATTTCATCTCCCGCCAAAATCTCATATGTAACAGGAAAACTAAGTGTCCATCCAGTAAATGGAATATACAAAATCTCAAACATGTACATCTTGGCCTGTACCAGCACCAGTGTGGCCAGCTGGGCCAGGGCAGTGATTGTTCCCCTGTACTGGGCAATGGTGAGGCTGCACATCAAATCCTGTGTTCAGTTCTGGGCCCCTCACTATAAGAAAGACATTGAGGTGCTGGAGTGGGTCCAGAGAAGGGCAAGGGCCTGGAGCACAAGTGTGATGAGGAATGGCTAAGGCAACTGGGGGGCTTAGTCTGGAGAAGAGAAGGCTCAGGGGGACCTTATCACTTTCTACAGCTACCTGAAAGGAGGATGGAGCTAGAAGGTGGCTGATCTTTGGTCCTAAGGAACAACTGACAGGGCAAGAGGAAATGGCTGCAAGCTGCACCAGAGGAGTTTAGACTGGAAGAAACAATTTATTCCCAAAGGGTGTCCAGGCATTGGAACAGGCTGCCCAAGGCATGATGGAATCACCATCCCTGGGAGAATCATGTAGATAAGGCCTTCAGTGACATGACTTAGTGGTGGACTTGGCAAAGTTAGCTTTAAGGTTGGAAATTGCTGACCTTAAAGCTCTTTTCTAACCTAAATGATTCTACGATTTGCTAGATTTGGAGGGTCTTTAGTTGGTTGGGTTTTCTTTTTGTTTTTTGGGGTTTTTTTTGAAAAACGTAAGAGCAATGGATATTTAATTAAAACACAAAGCACAGGAATCAGAGGGGAAACCTATTGTACAGAGCAGTGACAGAAATGAAAAAGCATTGTGTATTTGAACTGGGAAGAACAGAAGTAAAGCTGGTTGCTGCTATGAGCAGTACACAAACTGGTAAGAGTCCCCAAAGCTCAAAGGGCCTAGTAAGGCTCCTCATGAGCCTTCTTATCACACAAAAAATACATTTTAGGCCATGCAATTGAATTAAGAAATCAGTGAGAAAGCAAATAAGTTTTCAGGAATTCAACAGAGCTCCATTAGAAGGAAACGCTTAATTGAACATAGGATGTGCATCTCAGCTCCTCAAGTGGTTTCTGTGTTCAGCTTACTGTGAGTTAGCTCTATCTATGCTGGCCCCAGGGTCTGTGAAGGCACTGCAAACTGAGAAACAGAGCTGCACTTGGCATTGTGAAAAGACAGATCTCCAACAGGGGAATGAAAAAAATAGTAGGAAATATAAACCCCAAAGCATAAACATTGATAGCACAACGTTGGCCCTGAATTTTTCTGCATACACTGCAAGAATTTCACTACTAAGGTTGGATCTGAAATCTAGCTGCTGACCAAGTCTTTCTGAGACAGGATGCTGGAAAAAATTAGCATCCACTGAGAAAACAAGCAAGATCCAGCCTTCTTGAATAGCACAGTCAGCATGGCATGAATGCCACCGTGGTGCTGTCATTTTAGTATAGTAGAAACAGCAGAAGAAATATGGGTCATTATAAGCCACAACGATAAGTCTAAGCCCTGATCCCTCCAAAACACATAATTGAACTGCATGATCTACACTTTGGGTTTACCTCTTTGATTAATGAGGAAAGTAACACTTATTTGCTCTAATACGTAGGACCACTGAGACTAAAGGGAATAACTAAGGTACTTTCATTCAACAGATTTTGCCTTTCAAAGTAGCGTCTAAGGGGAGACTATTCCAAGTAATTAACCTTCCACTCCTTGAGCTCTGTGAATATGGGCCTGCCTTCTCTCATTACCTCTGATTGAGCCCCCAGAGCCACCTCAAGGTGGTCATGACTGCTCCACAATACATCACCATAATACTTCCATGCCCTCATGAGGCTCTGAATGATAGTGATAAAACCCACGCTAGAACAGGCAGTCATACACTGAGATGCCTTAAGGTAGCTACCCCTGCTCTATCGAAAGAAGAGTGAAAAGACAACTTACAGCTACTACAGAGTTTCCCCTCTCTGATGTTCAGCAGCTTTAAGACACAAAACCTGTTACTTTTAGATTTCCCCAGGTGTTGGTTTACTATTCCAATTAACCTGCCTCCACTTCTAACGATAGTGTCATATTTCAGAACATAAACCCTGGTTTGCAGTTTTCAGCTTGCTCAAAACCTTAGGTATAAAAAGACAAGCTTTTTGATGGGTTCATTTCTTTCCCTAGCAAGATGATTTAAATTTCAGTCCATGACACCATGAGCAGTACTGTTCCAGGGCTTGAAATATCTTTCCTGGAGCACCAATGAAAGACTTGCTGAAAACTAGCTGGTGGCACTCAGTCATCCCTCTTTCAAGTGTTAGAATCTGCACTGTTCTTCTCTAGCTCCTCTTGGACTGAATTTCACTGGTTTTGTTAAGTTCCTGTCTCTAATCTTTGAGTGTCCAAAGGTTTAATGACATGCCAAAAAGTTCTCAGCAGGATATGGGACTGTGCCTCCTTAACAGAGCTTTCAATAAACTTTTGATCTATAAAGAACCTTCAAGATAAATGCAGAAAGAGAAGACAGTAAGGATAAAGTCTTGGCTCTCTACAAGATACACAACAAAGCCGTTTATCTCTGATATCCACTAGTCATCTTATCAACCCAATTAATAGATGGCTTATATCCTTGCTAATCTTTTACTCTGAAGTGATAGGATTTCTCAAGCCTAAGTATTTTTTTTAAGTCTGGCTTTTTCTCTCCTTGATATTTCTGGTCAAGGACTTCCTTTAGAGATAGGAACACTCCAGACTATTTCACTTATGCTCTGTGTAAGAGGAAAGAACAAATAGGACAGTTGTTTGTACTCCTAACATTACATTTTACTGTGCATATTAGGATTCCTTAAAGATACCAATATCCTGGATCAGAGTATGCGCAACAGGGAGGTCACAAGCTGTTGCATTGGAAGCTGTGCTCTGATCCACTTTAGTGAGAACATAGGGGGAAAAAAAAAAAACAAACAACCCAATTTCTTCAAGGTATGCATAAATCCTATTAGCATGGTCAGTTGGTCACAATGATGTTAAATCAGTGATAAAGCCTGACAGAATAGTGACAGTAACTGTTTCGTAAAGGTAGCCCTTCTAATGGAAGAAAGTTGCTATACGCATGGCCTGAAGTTTAAGTGGAATGGCATTTGTTAAGAACAACCTGACAATGGACCAGAGAATCCAAAATGATTCTGCTACACTTTTCTTGGCTTCTTGTAAAGCCAGTAGGAACAGTTGTATGCCTGCCTAAGTCTGACTTTGATTAAAATACAATAAAGTTTACAATGAAAAGAAATATTTAAGGGCCTCAATAGCTGCACTTGATGTCACCTTAATCTGTTCAGAGGAGCTAACTTTGCATATATGGCACTAAGATAAGGACTTGACAGCTATTTCACACCCACTGATGCATATTCATTCCTGTGACCACAGCAGCCCTTGGGCTTCTCTAACAGTGATACTCTGGCACAGAGCAGCACTGGAATTAGAGCTGTGAAACAATGATAAAACCATCTATTTGCACTTGTCTTTACTTCACATACTCCCAAGTTCTAGCCCATTCTTTAATGAAATGGGATTATCTTCCAGTGTAAGTGAAGTCCCCTGTTTTAACTTCCAAAGGCCATACACTTCAGATGGTTGCAACTGACAGGCATTTATAAAGCTTCTATCAGGCTATGAACCATCCTGTGTTTAAATCATCCACACTTGCAAGCTTTTTGTGGTCATGTTTGCATAGACAGTTTGCAAAACCCATTTATATACTATTTGTCCTGCAGTGGGGTCTTTACACCTTGTTTTGACTGACAGTTCAAAAAAAAAAAAAATGTACTACATCATGGAACAAAAAAGAAGAAAAATCTTTTCATGAAATGAATGAATAACATGGTCTAGTTTCTAAGTGTACAAAAATGGGGAGATTAGCATCCTCCTACCTTCCTATGGTCTTCTCAGGCTTTATAAATCAAGAATGTGCTGTGGAAATGTCAAATATTATGTGGGATGCTGCAACCTAGATAAAGCCACCCTGTTAGTTATATATATATATATATATATATATATACACACATATATATATGCAGGCTTTTATGTTTCCTTATCTGAAAGTTTCTGAGATTTCAGCATCTGAAGCCAAAATCCAGCTATATATGACTTCTACAAAGCCAGTGAGCCCCTTCAGAGGTTAATGAGCTATTCCTAAACATTTTGTTTAGCAAATGCAAGGCTTTATTACTTTAAAAAGTAGCTTTTTCCTAATTTCTGGAAATTACATACATGAGGTAAGAACACAGTAAAGACAGCATAGCTCTGTTTTCCCAGAAAGGAAAATCATGAAGGTCAATCCCTACATAGGACCCAAAAGAATGTATTTGTATTAAAAGATAGGCTCTAAGCCTCTTACTTGACAAAATTTTACAATGAAGAACAGCACCATCAGAAATACCTTCATCATGACCTTGAAGAGTCAAGGTTTGTACAATTTAGAGATGCTGACTAACTGTTCAGCTTTGTACATCCACAGGCTAATACCCACAAGTCATGGATATGTACAATATAACTATTTAAAAATCAAGGTAATTTTAGCTACAGAAAATCCAAAAAGACCAAATGCATTCACCGGTCTTTAAAACAACCTTTTTCTAGTGTAAGGTGTCCCTGTCTGTGGCAACGGGTTGGAACTGGATGAGCTTTAAATTTTGTTTCAACCCAAACCATTCTGTGATTCTAAGATTTAGCTGTCATAGAAAGAAACTTGAGGAAAAAAGACTTATTCTGAGATAAATACTGCTGTTGTTATTAGATTTGCTGAGGAAATATTGACAAATTTAGATAGTCTTCATGTACCTGACAAATGAGGTCTTTTACTTATACATGCTTTACACTTGAAAAATGTTGTAAGCCCTGGCTTGTTATTGAAATATAATAATAGAATCATAGAATAGTTAGGGTTGGAAAGGACCTTAAGATCACCCAGTTCCAACCCCCCTGCCATGGGCAGGGAC
>JAOEHY010046081.1:5008-18873 GCA_025447955.1 Psilopsiagon aurifrons
GTCCCTGCCCATGGCAGGGTGTTTGGAACTAGATGATCTTAAGGTCCTTTCCAACCCTAACTATTCTATGATTCTATGTAGTTCTAAGAAAGGAGGTTGGAGGGGACAACTCTGATAAGGGATATAAGTAAGTACTTAACCATAGTACTACTTAAAATGACATGCTATTTTAAATGACCAATGCAAATTACCAAAACACAAAATGAAAATTTTTATTTTTTTCATTTTTTATGAATATTACCTTAAATGTGAAATTGTCCTGTATTATAAGACAGATATTTTGAATCCACTAATCATCACCAGCACTGTGTTACTTTTAAAAGCACATTTGCAATATGTTCCTTGTTAAGTGAACATTTCAGTCCTCACTTAACAAACAGTACGTTCAGAATTACTTTAGAAAGCATTGATTGCTTCTATTAAAAAAAAATTTGAGCAATTAATCCTGGCAAATTACAAAGTAGAAAACCTAATTTGTGTAGACAGAGAAAGCTTTTGTTAGATGTTTTTATAAACTGAGTTTCTTTCTAATGTTTCTGTAGTCAAGGTATAGAGCCAAATCATCTCTGTTATAATCTGTGTGAAGTTAATGGAGAAGTTTTATGGCTGAATTTGGTGAATGAAGTGTGCAGCTGCGATATGTAAAGATAATACATATTACATAGTACACAGTACTATAGTTCATAGTACACAGCTACTATGGAAAATAGAATTTAAAATTTATGATCTGCTCTGTATACCTCCACATTTTATTATGCTTCACCTACTCCCTTCACATTCAATATTTTTACCTTGTACTGGTCCACATTTCTCAAAGTATGGCAGACTTTGTTTCTTGAAGTTAGTGACAAACTAGTGGAAAATGAAGAATATGAAGAATTATTACACAAAATATGTGAATTTGAGAACAAGATATTTGTTGATTGGCTACACAAAGCATGAAAAGACTTAACCCCATGAAAGGATGCTGTGAATGCTGTCTTCCTGTCTAAAAGTAGGTCAGTGTCTTTCACGATAGAGTTCTATACAGGAAGTCATATAATGCAGTGATGTAATTCGCCCTCCCTCTCCCTGTTCCTCTCTCCCCCTAGCTCTGTCTTCCTCCCTCCATCCTCTACTTCTTTCTTGGTTCTCTTGGTCTTATTTTTCCATTTCTTCTGTTAGCATGGAAATGACAAAATTGTAATTCAGGGATAAGACAGAATGAGTAGAGATTTGTAGATGAGATCATTCTTCATTAAATGGTGAGAGTGAAAGGAAGTATTCAGGATTGTAAAAGCTCCAAAGTTAGAAAAAAAATCCAAACATGACTTTGGTCACAGTGGTTGAAACAACTGGAGAGACAGGTTTAACTTTCAGGAATAGTTTGGATGCACTTATATGTTGGCAGGATGTGGTTCACTTGGCTCAACGTGTACTAAATTTTTTTTTAAATATATGTTCAACTCACTTCCCATTTACAGTAGTACTTAAGAGTCTAAAGTGTGTGCGAGATACAGGAGGGAAAGAATATCTCCTGAAGATTCTTCAGGCTCTGTGCCCAGATTCTTGATACAAAAGTTTTACCCCAGGAGAAATCCTTTTAAAATATTTCAGAAGATGAATGCAGGTTTGCCAAAATAAAACCAAGAAAAAAGCAGAAAAAAATTCTGAGAACTTTAGATATATGCAAACACCTAACTACAATATCAATGAAGGAATGGGAATATACCTGGAATAACCATGAATGGCAACATTCTGTGTTATTTTATGTGCTATTCAAAAAACTGAAGTAAGGTTGTTTCACTGTTAGCTCTGGAAATACAGATATTGCACTTAGCAGAAACATTACATTGTCAAATGTGGAATCACAGAATAATTGAAAACAATCTCTGGATGTCATCCATTCAAGCAGGGACACCTAAAGCCAGTTGTGCAGGGTTGTGTGCAGATGACTTTAGACTATCTCAAAGGATGGAAATTCCACCACCACTTTCTTGTGCAACCTCTTTCAGTGTTCAGTCACCCTTATGTTCAAGAAGCACCTCCTGTCTTTATTTAGCTTAGTAATGAGTTAAAAAACCCTACAAAAATCCAACCCCAGCATCCCCCTCCGAAAAAGGGTTGGGCTAATGAGCATTGTGACTCTCAAATTAATGCTGAAATGTAGCTTCCTTTTGAGGCTTGGTGTCATGTCAGCCAAACACAAGTTTCTTAAACTTCTCTACCAGTCTTAAGTGCATGCACAAAAAAGAGACATTAACTTTTCTTTAAGAGAAGAGGGATACTAACTTGCTTTATTAAAGCTATGTGGACTTGGCTGAAGAATTTATTTCTTGATCAGAGTTCAAAACATTCAATGAAATGTTCTTCAAATGTTTCCTTTCAACTACCTAATATCATTTCTATCAGATCTTTCTTTCATACCTCTAGAACAGGAAATTCCAGACCATTTCAAGACCCCACTTTTTCCATCTCTCCTAGTTTGAGCTTCATTTTGAAATTCAGTATTTCAAGAGTCTGTCTGGGTATAAACCACTGAACTATGAGTAGCATTTGAGATGTGCATACTGTTGATCTAGCTTGAATATCCTGCTTCATAACTCAAAAGCATCAACTATTGACTGACTTTAGTGGAGATTTGTGGCAATAGTCCATATGCTTTAACTAACATTTGATTCTTTACTGTAAGGGTGGTAAGGCACTGGAATGGGCTGCCCAGGGGAGTTGTGAATGCTCCATCCCTGGCAGTGTTCAAGTTCATGTTGGAAAGAGCCTTGGGTGGCATGGTTTAGTGGGAGGTGTCCCTGCCCATGGCAGGGGGTTTGGAACTAGATGATCTTAAGGTCCTTTCCAACCCTAACTATTCTATGATTCCATGATTGATTTTTCTCCTTTTCTTTTTTTTTTCTTTTTTTTCTTTTTTTTTAATATTGTGGCTTCTTCTTCTTTTTGCATTTATGTGTGGAAAATGTGAAAATTTTTAAGGAGCTGGCTTCTCAAAACAGTTTTATGGAAGGTGTGTAATGGTGCCAATGCAGCACACTTAACACACACTCAGCAATTCACTTGCTTTTTTGTCATGTGTTCTTTAGCACTGCTGGGAATTTCCACCCCTTAATTTTATGCTTTTTACTTTAGAATTAATCTACACTACTGCATCATATCGTACAAAACTTTCTACTACTAACATTGGAAAACCCACTTAAGAACTGTATAAGTTTGTTCTGGAAAGGCTTCATATAATTTTTATTTTAGGTAATGTTTATCTTTCCTTCTTCCCCAATCAAACACACACCTTTTTCAGGTAAGTTGAAAGAAAACGTAACTGAAGAATTCCGAAGTATTCACCCTAGTGATTCAACAAGGACAAAGAATCAGTTGCATTATAAGAGGTACAGCAATAACAGTGAGTCCAACAACACCTAACTTGTGCCTCTAGGAAGGCATCACATATAGATTTCCACTTTCTTTTCATGGCATACAGGAGATAAAATTTTCAATAGAGAAAAAAAAAAAGTTCTTGTCTTTTCATTTTTAAGGGAGAAGAGTACCCTGTTCCCCATCTTTCTCTTAGGTGTGAAACATAATGGAGTGACTCCATTTGCATCCCGTAAAAGTGTGAAGCCCCCAAAGCACAACATTCCTAAGGTTTCATGATGCATTGTTGTAGAAGACTGAGTCAGATATTTTTAATTTGTGATCAAAGTATGTTTCAATGGGAGCTGAAAAAAATCTGCTGAAAGCAGACTGACATGGGAAAAAGAAAAAAAACAACCAAACAAAAAAATAAACCAACCAACCAAAAAAAAAAAAAACCCACAACAAAAAAAAAACAACAGCCTGTAAAAAAATGTGCATATAATAATTTGTATTGCATGCGAATACGCAAGGGATGGCATCAAAAAACACATTCTTTGCTACGCTGGTTTCAGCTGGTATAGAGCTAGTTTTCTTCATAGCAAATATGGCATATGTTTTAGATTTGTGATGGAAAATACATTACTTCAGGGATGTTTTTGTTATTGCTGAACAGTGCTTGCAGAAAACTGAAGGCCTTTTCTGCTTTTCACCTGCTCCACCAGTGAGATCTGAGGGTGCACAAGCATTTGAGAGGGGACACAGCTGGGACAGCTGACTCTAGCTGACACAAGTGATATACCATACCATATGGCATCATGCTCAGTATATAAAACCAGGTGTAAAAGAAGCAGAATGGGATAGTTCTTTCATAGCTAATGCTCATCTTGTATTTCATATACCAGGTTGTATTTCATATACCAGGTTATATTTCATATAACATATAGCATTCATATAGCAAAATGTCATTTTAGCCCTGACAAGAGCTTTTCCTGCGCTGTACAGCTATCTCGATCTCATATGCGCCATGAAATAGTCCCCAGCTTGTGGCACCACTGAAACTTCAGAGACTACTACATTGCCAAATAATTTGCTTTCCAGTGGAGTAGTTTTAGTCTACTTATAAGTCGTGGTTTAAGCCTCTCAGCCACACAGTTTGCTCACTCACTCCTCACTCTTTCTTCCTGCAGCTGCCAGAGGGATGGGAAGGAGAATCAAAAGAATGCAACTCCAGCAGGTTAAGAACAGTTTAGTAACTAAGGAATAACACAAATCACTACTGCTACCACCAATTATAATGACAAGAGAAATGCAAGGAAAAAGAATACAATTGCTCACCACCTACACCCAGCCTGACCAAGCAGTGCACCCCCAACCCTTCCGGATCTCTGCCCTCTGTTTTTACATCCTAGGCATGACATGCTGTGGAATACCTCTTTGGTCAGTTTGGGAAGCAGCTGTCTCTGCTTTCTCCCAGCTTACCCTCCTTCCTGGCAGGGCATGAGACTCAGAAAGTCCTTGGCCAGACCAAAACATTCTGCTGCACCAGCTACTAAGCTGCAACACAGCGCTGCACCAGCTACTAAGAAGGAGAAAAATGACTGCTACTGCTGAACCCAGGACATTATATCTGCTCTTTTTCCCTTTTTTAATTTTACTGCTCCTTTCAGCTTCCTGTTAATACATAGAATTTAGAGGTTTTCATTACACTTTTCATTTTAGTCCTGGTGATGGTGCTTTGTCCTCCCATGCCATCTTGCATTTTCTGGTTTTAACCTCAGCATATAGTTTGTCCTTTGTACGGCTTACAGTAGTGATTGCAGGAGGAAGCTAATCTTAGTTCGAATGTCTAGATTTCAGTGTGTTGTAAATTGGTATGAATTTTACTTAAACATTTGTTTTGCAGGTAGCAGCTCTTTTACAAATTTGAGAAGACAGAATTAATGGCCTGAATTGTATTTCCAAGATTTCCTTTAATATTTCTCTTGCAATTAACCCTTTTAAATGAACAAGTAAATAAGTTGTGTACACTGGCGGTCTAATTAGAATCTTCCAATCTGACCGCTCCAAGGTGGCCTCATGACCTAGTGCATGTGATTTCTAAGTTGTAGAACACAGAGAGTAATGTGTGAAGATTTTTGTCTTTAAAGATAAAGCTTTGTCCTGTAGCTTGAGCAATACTGAAGGTTTAGTTTTTATGTAGGTAATAACTTACTGTGCTCAGCGCAATAGGTTCACACAGCCCAACGAATAACAAGAAGCCCACAGCTGAAAAACGGTGATTTGTATGACCTTTGGGTGAAGTGCTGGTAATAACATCAGGTATGCATTTAAAGTAATCTCTTTTGGGATTCCCTATCCAGCTGTTGCGAAGCAAATAACTGAAGTAGGCAAATTGTACATGGCTTTTCTTCTCTTTGTCACTATACACATTGCAGTAGTGTGGTTTATTAATTTTTTGTTTAAAATGGAAATTACAAAGTGATGCTAACTGGGTTACAGGTCAGAAAGAGTAGAGACACAACAGTGAGGGCAAGAAAATTATTAAATTAAAACCGGATTTGGAATCCTTATTTGGCAAATGTTTTTCTAACGGTGAGAAGGTGATGTGAAGATATTAACGTATTCAAATGGAGTATGTGGAAGATGATCTGCGGAAGACAGTGTAGGTTTACTTTTCAGTAGTCTCATTCTACGTTAGTGAAACAGAGAACTTTTCCTGATCAGCTGAAATTTCCATCTATTCTTGGAACAACTAACTGTCATGGGTTCGGCAGTAGCAGTTGTTTTTCTCTTTCTTGGTAGCTGGTGCAGCGTTGTGTTTTTGACTTTCGGCTTGGGAACAGTGTTGATAACACCAATGTTTGGATTACTGCTTAGAATGTTTTGGTGTGGCCAAAGACTTTCTGAGTCTCATGCTCTGCCAGGGAGGAGGGAAAGCTGGGAGGGAGCAGAGATGGGACATCTGATCCAAACTGACCAAAGAGGTATTCCATAACAGAGCACGTCATGCCTAGGAGGTAAAACTGTGGGCAGGAACCCGGAAGAGGTGGGTTCACAGCTCGGTCGCAGGGTGGTGAGCATTTGTATCCTCTTCCCTTGTATTTTCCCTGGTCATTATTATTATTGGTGGTAGCAATAGTGATTTGTGTTATACCTTAGTTACTGGACTGTTCTTATCTCAGTCAGTGGGAGTTACATTCTTTTGATTCTTCTCCCATTCCTCTCTCCCCCCGTGAAGTGGGGGGAAAGAAGGAGGGGGAGGTGAGTGAACAAACTGCGTGTTTTACAATTTAAAACTACGACACTAACTTAGTATTTGGTATCTGTTAACTTCTCCAGAAAATATATGTTCTAGTTAAGCCTACTAGAGACTGTATGTTGAGTCAGAAATTGCATCAGTGCATGCTCCTTTTCCACCTTTGTTTTACTGCAGCAAAATGTGTGTCACTGCCCTCCATTTTTAGCATCTTACCTACATAAGGCTATGCCTCAGGACTGTCATAGCTGTTATCACAATAAAACCAGTTTCCAGACTTCTTCTGACTTTTCCAGATACCAGTATAGTGGTCAGCTTCCAAAAATGGAAGGCCTTTTTTCATCTGTCTCATTCCCTCTGTTGCCATGACTTAAGTAATGGTATAATAGGAATGTCTCGTCACAAGATGTTCAGGATAAGGGAACTACGTCCCTAAGATGAAGCCATCTCAGATGAGTTCTGATAAAATCAGAGATAATTCAGTAAACCTCTGTGTAAAATGTGATTACTCAAGAGTTGGGAAAGGCTTTAAAAGTCAAAGTTCTTCACCTTCTTTATTGCACTGGCAGTTGTATGTGGTAAATGAATGTATTCTCATTTAAGTTATTTGTTTTTCACTCTTATTAGATCTATTTTACAAGTTCTTTAGAGTGCATAAGACAATGCAGTCATAGGTTAAACTAAAACCTACCTTAACTTGTTGTTTTCTTAATGCCTTACAATAATTACACTACATTTTAGTGCTTTGAAGCAAGTCTTTGGACATTATGATAAACTGAGAAACTTTTTTATTAGCTTACTTTTATTTGGCATTAATATCTATATTGTTTAGGTGCAAATATTATGTCGATTTTGGTTTTTTAGGTGTAGGAAAACCTATCAGGGAATGCAAACAGACTCTTGTTCACTGCAGGCTTCAGGCAGGTATAACTTGAGGAGAGAGCATCAGGGTGAAAAGGACTCCACAAAATAAAAACCAGCTCTCAAGTCTCCTATGTTACTATTTCAGAATGAAAATGATCCTTGTCAAAGATTTGGTTGCTGGAATATACTTCACAAGAGACAACTTAGAAAACAGATAACTGGCAAGAAGTTAAAAGAGATATATTCAGTTAATAAATCACATCTCTGAATTCCTAACACCTCCACATGTATGTAATTTGTACATGTATTAAATGAATGTATCTATAAAATATACACACACCCCATTCCACTGTATATTCATTCTATCAACATTTCCAAAATACTTGTCACAGTTCTGTCTAAGCCTTGTACAGAATTAAAACACCACCATAAACATTTCAAAAGTAGTAATTAATTTTCCTGCTCATGTCAGGTAAAATGATAAGCTGCTGTTTCTGGAGAAAAATTTTGGTTGCATTCCTGCTCTTATTTTAGTGAAACACTGTTGTTTTATAATCTTGTTTTATTACTTTCACTCTGGTCTTTAGGGAAAATTTGAGTGATGATCAGATCTTGCAAGATAATGTAAAATTGTAAGGTGATGCCTTTTCTTAGATTTAATTTTGGAAGATATTTCAGAGTCTTGGACTTACATTTAGCTGTTAAGTGTAATACTCTTGTTAATCACAGCAGTAACAGCTACACCCAAAAGCCTTGAATCTGTGTTGGAACGACGCACTGCATCAACTAGAGACCTTCAGTCTGGGTGAAATAAAGCAAAATCCACATTTCTGGAAAACCATACATAAGTGCCCTGAACGATTCCTTTCCCATTGTGTAAGTAGCTTACTCATGAAAGCTTGTTTCTTTCCCAGGTTTTAAGAAATCATCACTATCATCTAAAGATACATTAAATGCTCCTCAGAATACATTTTCTTAAGTTATCAGAACTATTCATCTAAAGAAGTATTATTCTTCTTTCCAATCCCAAACATAAATACATGTGGGAATGTACCTGAATGAACACAGTCATGCGAACAATCCAGACAGCTACTTGACAATTGTGAAGTAGTAAACCAAAGGCTTTGAGGCCTTGCCTGAAGGTTGCTAAAGAACACATACGTGCAGAGGTTTGAGGAAGTTGTCACAGAAAGCTGCCGAGCAGAATGTGCAAGAAGGAACGCATAACTGCGACCTTGGAACGTACTGCTCTCGACCTTGGAAACATATGCTGTACTTGGAAGCTTATGCTGTAGTAGTTAGCCAATCATTAAGCTGTTACTAGCCCTTAGCTAAGAAACGTTAACCAGTCAGATGTTTTCGAATGTTCGTATATCTTGAAACTCTCTGTGAAAGGCAGCACTTGCGTTACAATAAATTTGTCAACACTTTAATTACATTAATCTGTGTGTGTTGTCTGTTAATCTCCCGCAAATACAGTCTATCCTGTTTTATTTCTTCATTCATTCTTGGTTGGGGTGGGATTTTGCGACAGTCTTCAACCAGCTCTTCCCTTGTTTTTCTTCACTATGGAGGCCTCAGCAGCAGACTGTTCTGTACATAGAGAAATGCCTATTTTCATCCTCTACCTCAGTATTTTCAGTTTCACAACCTCCCAATGAGCTAGATGTATCTACCTAATCAAGTAATTCTTCAGAAAAATCTCTGTATTGCTATATTAATGTGAATGGGGCAGAATGATACAATGTAATAATGTCTAAGCTTCTGCCTTCCATTACAGGTGCAACTCAGTTTGCCAGGCTCTTACCAAATAGCTCTTGCTATTTGGACTCTGCAGTTTATCACTTTGAAATCTTTGCATCCCTCTTCTAGACTGTGTTTTGGTCCAGGGGCTCTTACTGGCCTTCATGAGGTCTGTCAGATTACAGAAAAACATGCCCATATGCTCCATACCCTCAAAGGACCAACTGGTATATACATTTTAATGCACACAGGTAGTTAATGTCAACAAACAGGAGAGCATGAACACTCTTTTTCTCTTACACATTTGGACACATGGCAGTATTCAAATGCCATTGAAAGTCATTTGAAGGTCAGGTGCACTGCAGTAAAAAAGGGAGGTTTACAAGAGCTAACTGACGCTCTCGGTTACCTGAGAATTGCTTTATTTTTGCTTATTTCTCAAGGACAAAACCAGATGTATTCCTCTTTAGTTGATACTCTCCACAGACTATAAAAGCTTTTTCATGCAGAAATGCAGTCATATGGATGCACACACATACTTAAAAGCTATCTGCTTTCTGCTAACTCCCAACAGCTCTAGCAGATTCTAATTAGTAATTGCTCAGAGCTCTCCAAATTGCATTCTCAAAGGCAAGAACGAAAACACAAACTCTTTTTTTTTTTTTTTTTTCTTAAGAAGTCCATAAGAAGACATTCTGTTCTGAGGAAGTAATATAAGAGTTGGTATTAATAAGAGGAACTTATAAATAAAGGTGTCAATCAAAAGCAGCTTCAGCAGTTTTGGTTTTTAGAGCAGAAACCCTGAATCCAAACTGCTCCATTAGAGGTATAAAACAGCATGGAAAGCTGACAAATCTTTTGCCACTCCTAGGGAGCTCAATAAAGGAAGAGAGATCAATGTCCTTCCATTTCTTAGCTCTGCATAACTTTGGGTTAGGTCACCTTCCAGTCATAGAACTGCATGTGTGTGTACCAACTCTATCACTTGCACACTCCAGATGGTGTTCAGACAACTGGACATCCAGCTTCTAAGCTTGGGTAAAGAAGAAGACACTCCTGAAATATTCAGTTTGTGTTTACCTGTTCCCTATTAATTACAGGCTAGGCATGACAAAATTTTGTTGAATTAACTTGGGGAATAATTATTGTTCATTTGATATGCACTTGTGATTTCTACAGCCTTATCTTACTAATTGATATAAATAAACCAAAAAATAGAACAGATACAAAAACAAGCATCTTGTTTGCCTATAGTACTCCTGGAGTTCTGAAAGCTGCCAATCTTGCTAGCACTTCACAGATACTTCCAGAAGCTAATAAGCCTTCTTTTTCTTTTTCTCATGTTGACAAGATGCTGCAGCTAACGTCAGGGAGACGATAAGCATAAGAAGCCTAGATTCAATTAAAAATCCTTACTGGATAATGTTTGGAAAACTCCATCTCAACTTGTTTGGTTGGCTGAAGTTTAATTTCTAATGTTAACCGTTCTTTGATTCTTTGCAGTAGCAGCTCACATAGCACTTGCAGGACAAGTCTATTTGAACTCCTCAAGAGCCATGTCTGATGAATGTCTTTGCACAGAAGACCCAAGTGCAAGTCAACCATGATATCTGTTTGGGTGGTTTTTCCCCACAAACCAGGGGTTTTGTTTAAACAGTGAAAAACCCAGTACGAAACATCAAAGAAGCACTGTGATATTTTTGCCTCGCAACAGTCTCAGTGAACTGAGGCAAACTGTTGGCTTTTGTAGTAACTTTAGATTGCTTTGCTACTGTGGAAGAATGATGGACTCAAAATCATAAGGGATTTCTCTTTACATATTATTATTACTTTGTCAAGTCTGTTCTTTTACTAACTTTTTAATGCTATCTTCCTCAGGCAATAAATATTAATGCTGTTTTAAACCATGATAAGAAAATCAACCTATGAGCTATTTTTTTCAAGTGTTGCCTCCCAGGAGTTATTCAAGAAGTTAAAAGCTTTTCCTGGGAGTTTTCTTTCTGATATGATAGGCTAGAAAATTTAATGATTAAACAGATCATTCAAGGCAAAACTCTGCAAGTGGTGTCTTATTTATACATGTCCAGAAATACTTGATACATTTGACTGCAAACATGTTAAATTACAGACATCACGAAAGGTTTACTTTTAAACTTTTACAATTAAATAATATATTTTGTTACTTACAGTTCTTTTTCTTTCCTGAAAAGCTTACTTAATTTTACAGTAGGGGGAGTGATCTTCAGAAGAAAATTTAGTTTGTAATTATCCTAAAAATATATAACGAATTTAGAGGTAAAATATTTTATTGTGACATTTACATGAACAATTGTAATAGAGGAGCTAGCAGGTAGGTGTTAATTCCCCTTTGTAGGGAACATACCCCTTATGGAAATGTTATTACCAAGTCATTATAGATGAGCAAATTCTCTATACTCTAATAGCTACACAGTTCTGTCTTCTTCTTGTAGAAGTATACTTCAGAGAGTGCAATATAACACTACATGAAAATGTAATTTCTTCTCTGTGGTTCTGAGATAAAAAGTTTTGAATTCTTTGGAGTGTAGGAATTTATGTTCTTTACCTGAGTATCACAGTGCTGGTGGATTGGAACTAGCCTGAGTGGTATGACTGCATTAATCAACCATGTGATTCCTGTCTGGTTTAATCAAGAACTTCATGTACAGTTTTTGAGCTCTACTACCTTTCCACATCTTGAATCAATCAAATGCTGACTGACTCTTATGTTAAACAAATTAAATTCCAGATTCTCATATCTTTTGCTAGATTATTTTGCTATGGAAAAAATTTTATCATTTACTGAACTTGATTGGAAACAAATAGTAAAGTAACTTTCGTAGATAAACCACACATTGTGCATAAATTGATTTCCCGTTAATGTTCCATGAATTAAAATGGCACATCCTATACAGCATCTTATAGAGATGTTTCAACAGTTGAGAGGGGATTTCTTTACAATTATTCAGAAATAGAATCTAAAATCTGCTCTGCACATTTTAGCTACTGTTATGTGACAGTTGATATGGAAAAGTGAGGGGTTTGGCCTTTATTTTTACCACTTAATTTAACTGTCCTTATTCTTTCTTCCTTTTGGCCTGCAGACAAAAAACCTGAAGTGCTATGATCTGAATTTTTTAGGACTTTTTCAATATACGTCATGAGATCCTTTCAAATATATGTTCACTCTATCTGTAATTCAAACTGTGATTGTTTGCATGCAGGTTTTTTTAACACCACTGTTACTGTTGTGGTAGCTATAATAAGATCCATGAGATAGTGCTTTTAGAAACAAAATGTATTTTTAATTACAGCCCTTGGTAGCCTCGAAATACTTTTTCTGA
Organism: Psilopsiagon aurifrons; assembly: GCA_025447955.1. Classification (NCBI taxonomy): domain Eukaryota; kingdom Metazoa; phylum Chordata; class Aves; order Psittaciformes; family Psittacidae; genus Psilopsiagon; species Psilopsiagon aurifrons. The sequence goes on from JAOEHY010046081.1 coordinate 17,576, forward strand.
GCAAGAATTCTTGAAATGTGGAAATGTGGGCTCAACTATCTTTCTTATTTTTTCTTCTTTTGTGCATAAGATGTATTAGACTAAGGAAGAACAGCTAAGAAAGAGATATAGAAAGAGTATTGGCGTTGCATATTATTTTTGTGATTGCAAATGGTTCTGAAAATCTTACCAGCAAGAGTAATAGGAAAAAACATGCACATATGGTTTAAGTCTTCTCTCCATATACTCTTCACTGAGGATTAGCGGAAAGATGTCATTATTGCACCCATAATTTTTTTATTCTACCAAAGCGCTCCCATACTCCAAGAAACTCCTGAATAAAACTATCCCTTAAGGTTGATTTGAACCCAAAATAGTGTGCCTTGAGCCTTTCTGAAGACAAAGGGATTACTATATACGTAAAGACATATCGTGGTTTAAGCCTTTCAGCCACGCAGTTTTGCTCAGTCACTCCCCCCTCTTCCTTCTACCTGCTCCCGGAGGGACGGGAAGGAGAATCGAAAGAATGCAACTCTCACAGGTTGTGATAAGAACAGCTTAGTAACTAAGGTATAACACAGACCACTGGTGCTGCCACCAATGATAATAATGACAAGAGAAATTCAAGGAAAGAATACAACTGCTCACCACCTAATAAGAAGCCAGACCCCGCCACAAACCCCCACTCTTCTAGGTCTCTGCCCTCAGGTTTTTTTTCATTCTGGGCATGATGTGCTGTGGTATGGAATACTTCTTTGGCCAGTTTGGGTCAAGTGTCCTGTCTCTGCTTCCTCCCAGCTTCCCCTCCTCCCTGGCAGAGCCTGAGACTCACAAAGTCCTTGGTCAGACCAAAACATTACCAAGCAGTAACTGAAAACATCAGTGTTATCAGTGCTGTCCCCAGGCCGAAAGTCAAAAACACAGCGCTGCACCAGCTACCAAGAGGGAGAAAAATAACTGCTACTGATGAACCCATGACAGGACATTATTATCTTGTTGATTTAATTTAAATATATTGTTTATGTAATATAAGTACAATTAATTAACTTACTGGCTTTGAGTCAACATATGTATCAACTGTTGACTCACTCCCTAGAGACCTGTGAAAGGAAAGAATTTGGATTTACAATAACAGATAAAAAGAGGGCCAGGGAGAGGGTTGGGTTTTTTTTTTTGGTTTTGTTTTTTTGTTTGTTTGTTTGTTTGTTTTAATTGGTTTTTGGTTTTTTGGTTTTTTTTTTTTTTTTTTTTTTTTTTATTTTTTTTTTTTTTTTATCATAAATATATAAGAAAATTTAATTTTATTTTTTAATTATTTA